>JAOSYY010024969.1:0-10866 GCA_025727935.1 Hebomoia glaucippe | reverse complement strand
TTTATATTATAGATAGATGACCCGACAGACTTCGTCCTGACTTTTTGACAGGACGAAGTCTGTCGGGTCAGCTAGTTATTAATAAAATCTCATACAAACTAATATAAGGTTATATTTACGTGAGTCAAAATAATTGCTTTTGTGTTAAAGCTACCTGCTAGAGCGTTTAAGTATTTTTATAATAACCCTGTATTATTTGTTATAGAAAACGATGTCGTTAAATGATTGTTAGTAAGAGATAGATATAATATATAAGCTGCGTTTCACAGCTAGAAATATATTTTTTTGATTTTGAAATTTTTACTCATTAAAAGAATGGCAGATTTAGAATAATTTATACTTGTAACGATAAGATTCTCAGATAAGTAATGTTTTTGAATGTTTGTTAAACGTTAAGTTGTGATATTGGCCCCCCATATAAGACGCGACTCAAGTGGCAATCTATACTTGAGCAGTTGTCAAAATGTTGAACTTAGTGATGTGCCGGATCGTTCTCATTGTACCCGTACAGGTCCTGATATTGATATTTGGTCTCAGTAAAACTGCGCTAAGAATAGCATTGATGAATTTTCCTAGCAGGTAACATACAGGATGTTTGGGGACTGCTCCCGAAAACGAAGACGGGTGACTAATGACACTTTTAATGAAGGGACGGAAAAAAATCGAGCCTCACTAAAAAAAGACATATTTTTAACACTTTTTATTAGCATTATTTACGCTCCATCTTGTAAGTACAGCTAAATTAAACAATGGTTTCATAAAAAATACATTACTTTGCTAAATAAAAAGAACCAGCACTGAAACCTGATGATAAAAACAGCAGGTCTAACATGATGGAGCGAAATAAAGCTAATAAAACGTTATAAAAACATGATTTTTTAAATTCAGGATCGAATTTCATTCCGTCCCTTCATCAAAGGTGACATTAGTACTATCACCTGTCTTCGATTTCGGGAGCAGTCTCCAAACAACCTGTATTTGCAAACCGTCAAAATTTTCCAACGAACATATTTTAGAAATACACGACGAAAACTTACAATGTTGGACAACACAAACCTCGGGTCAACGAAAATTTTATACCTATTTAATAGCTCAAATGTTAGGTTAAAGATCTCTTAAGAGATTCACCAAAAGAAATAACGGATACGTTTGTATTTCCTCCCGGATATCCGTATCGCGTCACTAGTGAAAAACATTAGGAATAAACGCTTTGACAAGTCTCAAAGCTAGATTCACACTTAAGAGGCGTCTTAATAGGGATCATGGGCTTGTTTGGTTGTCTCATTAGATTTTTTATAATATTCCTAATAACAAGTTGGTGCTTTTGTATTAATTTAATGTTATAAAAAACATTCCAAATTTAAAATAATGTTATTTCGTCTTTTAAAATGTAACTGGCATCTTGAAATCGTGTTTCTAAACTTTTTTTTAAAACCATTTTTTTCTTATGTACAAACATTAGTTAGACGTAAGTTTATTATGTTTTATTTGAAGAAAATAGGAGATTAAGAAAATACATGAATAAAGTCAAAAGGTAGGAAAATTGTTTTTTTAATAAAAAAACGTCTCATTTCCGTTAAAATATTTCCGTCCGAGTAAATCATTTTGAGTCGTTTGTCAATTTTTTTTTAATATTTAGCTCGAAATATTTTCCGACCAACAAATTGGAAAATTCATAGTTATTTTTCGGAGCGCATTTCTCTTAAACTCCTAAGATTTTTAAATAAATTTATTTTTTTAGTTATCACGAAGCTCATACTGCCATTATGAAAGAGTGTAAATAAACAATATTTTTCTATATATATATAATTTTTGAATAATGTAAATAATTAGAATTTAGTTAAATTATGACTAAAATACATAACTCCCTTACTAATAAAAGTTTAACGTTATAATCGTAACGTAATAAAAATAAAAGGTATTTTCATATTTATATATAATCTTTACGATTATATTATAAATATGAAAATACCTCTTGTCTGTCTGTCGCGCTTTCACGCCAAAAGAACTGAACCGATTTAAATGAAACTTAGTACATAGATAGTCTAGAGCCCGAGAAAAGGCTTAGGCTTATTAATGCAAAAAAAGTGTAGTACAGGATTGAAAAAGGGGCAATAAAAAGTTGTATAGAAGTATCGTCATTTTTAGTGCTGAAAATTTAATTTTTTTTTAAGGCTGTTGATTTTGTTCATATAAGTAAACATGACATTCAAAGTTTGTAAGTCTAACCCGAAATTTGCGACAAGAGACAAAAATAATATGACGGACAACTACAAGGGAAACAAAATCGATTAACGCGAGTAAATATTTTAAAAAATGTAGGAATTTTATTAGTAAGGGAGCGTTTAAATTTCGAACACATTACCATATAAGCTTTAATTTTGTTAATAATAGCTAGTTTAGTTGCTTGCTCAAAGAAAAAAAAACAGGGTTAATTCCGTTCATGTAAGATTGACAGTAAAGAAATAGACGAAAAAAAATGATATAAGACTAGCAATTATTGAAAATCGACACTCACCCGTGTTCCAAAATGTTACTCAAGTTTGAGGCTGGTTTTGAGACTTGTCAAACGTTTTACATTTCGATAGTACTCATGATTATGACTTGGAAATATAATTGGAACCATTGTCGTTTCACAAAAAGTTTTATAATGTAGAGAGGATTGTTTGAAAAATCTCAAAATTGGATTCAAACTCGCGTTTCCAAAATGTAGCCTTCAGTTTGAAAAATTCGTTACTTACGCTCGTACTCGAGACGTGACTTACCAATTTATACTTGAGTATTAAATTTTTATCTAGGAAAATGTGTTCACGTCTCGGTGTACGGGTCCAAGAGGCTGATTCTTTTGTAAATTTGATAGATTTTTTAAAATAAATTTCGTTTTGTCTGTATATCAAACATAGACTTTTCTGTATCGTAAATATGTCTCTGCTTTGATTTTACACTGGCTCATAACATCAGATTATTGTTAAGGCCACTCGTGCCAAAATGCTGGATATCGTTCCCAAAAAAAAAAAAAATCTCCGCAGTGTTATTAATTATAAACTCGTGTTATTTATAAATTTCAATAATTCCGGAATACACAAAGCGTATATAAGAACTTTTTGGTTCTATTTAACTTGACATGTGTCACTGTCAAATCAAAGCAGCTATCTGGCAAAAGCGTGTACATAAGAGGCGGTTAGCATATAGATTTATATCATCGAGGTCTAGGTTCGACGAATGGGTATTTGAAAAAAAAAATGTTCACGTTACAAAACTTAAACACTAATGTTATACATAAAACGTTATTACATATATATAATAAAAAGTTTATATCGTTTTCGAAAAACGCGTCTCCAAGACCGTTGGTCTTGCTGATGTGTCCATGGGCGACGGGAATCGCTTGCCGTAATCTCGTTTACCCCCTTCCAACCCCATCATATAAATTAATATTATATACCGACTGTTTTTCTCAATTAGTTGTCGAAATTATTGTATATTAAAACAGATTAATTATTTTTTCAATATGGGATACAAAAATTATTTCTGATGTTGATATAAGTTTCTTAAAGTTGGCTTAAGTTCGTTATAGAACATACAGATGTTAGTACTAATGACACCTTTGATGATGGTACAAAAAAAAAATCGATCCTGACTTAAAAATATATATTTTTAAAACGTGTTATTAGCTATATTTACGCTCCATCATGTTAGTACAGCTAAATGTAACATGATAACAAAAATAACTGGACCAACAAGCCGGAATGAAATAACGCTAATAAAACGTTTTAAAAGTGTCTTTGTTTTAGGGAGCGGTCCCCTAACATCCGTTATATGACTTAAATACTTATAAATTATGCCATTTACCATTTTTTTTTTCAAAAACCCAAACGTCACCGACCGTTCTAATTAGATCCCTGGCCCTTGTTTCAAAGTACTGTAAAAATACGAATATGTACAAAGGTGCCATTTTTGTTACCATTACTTTAATGATTCTATATTTTTTTACTAAAGTACTTATTTTCGTTTTCGTAGATGAGATGAATATTTTTTTGTTAACATGAGATTATCGTTTCATTAAAATTAACTAGTGTTGTTAACTGAGAATGTAAAATTTGTATTTTTTTTCGAGGTAGATTTATAAATTAAAAGTGTACTATGTGAAAGTTATTTTGAATTTCATTTATGTGTACATAACCTGAAATGGAAACGTGTCTTGAGATGTGACTTGAGTCGCGATCTGTACTTGAGTAATGACAATTCAGACTGGATTCGAAATTGAAACTGATCTATGAATGTTTAAGTTTAACATGTGACTTCACTGAAGACTGAAACATTACATAAGTGCATATTTCTACTTTAAATTAATAATGGAGTTGGCATTATTAATTTAATTATTTAAATTATTAATAATGGCTCTATTTCGTAAAAAAAATATTTCGTTTCTTCTGTGATGTTGCTATTTTTTACTTACCAGTGTTGCAATTTAAGTGACGATGTTTTTAGTTGGGTGAATCGAAATGGTTGTGTTTAATTATAATAAAATTCGTTTTAGGACTCGACGACACTTTAAAAACATACAGTACGACAAATTGTATGGTATCAAATGATATTTTTTGTCTAATACTGTTTGCATGTGTTAATTATTGTTGCTTCACGTTTTTTTTTAATAATACACGGTTTTAAGGCACCGGTTGGCATTCGTTTTTTTTTTCTTTATTTGGCTGTTATATTTTTTTCATATACTTCTGTGTTTTTCTACCCTACATTTTTAAATGTAACAGCTAAATGTAAGCTTGCGCGCAGCTGTGTATTTCGTTACCTATGGGGCTAGAAGATGACTGTTCCAATAATAAAAAAAAATACTAACTTTATTTTTGGTAAATGGCAGGAACAGAATTTTCAAACGGGATTTCACAAAATAACTCCTGGGATTCCCCTTGCTTTACAAAACTCTGGTGGCGGGTTACTATTTCAAAGTTCGAATTTTCGAAAAAAAAAAATAACTGTCAATTGGAACTTTGAAAGCGCTGTACGCGCGGCGGTGGTAATTCACTCATTTTTTTTCAAGACTTAAAGCACCGCCATGCGTGAAGCCACAGTACACATCGTAACAGCAACTCAATTTTAGAACTGATGATTTTCATTCAGTTTGTAAAGTTTAGATGTTCATTGCGTGCGATTTTCGACGTTCGTAATTGAGTTACTGTTGAGTTCAGGTATTTCCAAAAAATTGGACGTAACATATATTTTTCGTCATGTAACGGATCTATTTTACCGTTAAAAGTAACGAAAAATATCACGTATACGTATCAAGTTTGAATTTAAATCTTGCAAACTTGACGGGATTTATTGGAAATACCTTGTGGCAATGCCCTTACAGCCTCATTAGGAACGACGACACACGGCTGTGCGCTCAAAACGGCTCGTATTCCGCAGGTCTCGGAAACTCTCGGAAACGGACACTCGGGAAAGTGACATCACCGCGACACTAGCGCTACGTGTGTCGACGTTCCTCAACAACAAATGGACCTCACTAGTGTAGTGTAACGGTTTTTTTTTTTAATTTTCGAACGCTTTTGAAAATGGAACGCTTTGGGCATTTTGTCATTGGACATTGGATTCATCGCTCGTATTTAAACGTGTTCAGTTGTGTACAAAGAATTTGTAAGTTTTGTATTTTTTTCTCCTTCTCCAACGAGATGTATATGGAATATTTTTGTAATAGATTCATTATGTATATCTCAAGTTTTCGAAGTGATGAATTTTGTCCAAAAAAAATACTAATCTGTGTAAATAAATTAAAGGAAGTGTATTGAAATTAGTGTTGTATATAAAAAAAAATGATTACTCGTTCGTGTAACAGCCATTCGCTTGAACCTTTGCTTGTTTAATATTTTTTTATAGTTTCCAATACAGACATACAAATTATAAATTGATATTAAATAATAATCGAGTACATGCTATAAGCCGAGACTGGCTTAAAATTGTTAACTTTAAGTAGTCCAATATTGGCGCCAATTCTTTTGAACATAAACTAAACTACTCTAAATCTGATTTGTCCTATTCGCATTATTGTTACATGTAAGATTTGTTGACTACCCACATAGGTGCGATTTGTAAGTCGAAATATTGAATAGTTTTTGTGCATAAGAATTGGTGTCTCACTGTTTTTTACGCGGACCCACTTTGCTCTATAATTTATTTCTAGTTAATAAACGATTATCATGTTAGAGCAATAATGTAAAAGTTCCTTAAAGATAGTTTGAAAATAACACCATTTTTTAAGTAGGTTAAACGTGTAGTTTTAATATTAGGTTAAGTAATGAGTTTTCTTTCACGGTTTTCAGTTCTAGTTCGCGAATTTAAATGTTAACTGTTAACAGATTAAAAAACAATATTTATTAAATCATTGAGGTTTTGGAGCATTGATCCGCTTGGAGGGTAGTTCATGAAATTAACTATGTCTATACAAACTATAACAAAGTGTTAGCATAGAACTATGAGATTATAAATAAATGCAATGTTGAGATCTTGACTATATAAAGTGAAGGAAAGTAATTTTTTTTCCAATGAATTTATTTTGCATATGTATCACAAGTGGGATGAGTAATGACGGCATTATGAATAATTGGTGAACTTTGAAAGGAGATTTTTAATATTTTTCCGGTGTAATGGATCCAATAGGCTACAGTGGAACAGACATACAAGTTTTATAGGATATATATAAAGATGCTTAACAGTTTTTATGATAAATTTAGACACTTGTTTCTCATCATCATCAAGACTCATCGAACCGTTTTCTTTATGACTAATTTGAAAAATATTGACATTACTCAAGTATAGGTGGCAATTTAAGTCGAATCTTGAAATACGGTTCGACGAATATCGTGATTATCCGGATATCTGTTAATCGGAAACGAACAAGTTCCATTGCTTTCAACAGCAATCCGTTTATTTGAATTTTATTTTCTTTTTCCAAATTAAATAAAAATGTTATTTTAGGAAAGCTTATTTTACACCAATTACTAAAATACATTAAGGAGTTTGCTTAAAGTTGTACTTGTGTGACAAACAATAAAAACGATACCGTGAGTAAAATATTAAAATGTCTCTTAATGGCCGGTCCATAGGGAATATTAGAATTATTCACATTTTGTACACGAAATGACTTGAACTATTAACATTATTTTGTCTATTCGAATAATAATAATAATTACAAGGCAGACAACAGTCGAGAGATTTTATATTTCAACCGGAAGCAGTAATGGCTCAATAAAAGTTTGTCGGAAAGTTTCCGAAATTAACTCAGTTTCAAAGCCATTTTCGAGACGTAGAGTTATTGTCGTTATTCATGTTGCGACAAATGATCCTTAAAAAGATGACATATTTGGTTATTTTTTTTTTTTTAAACTAACATTCGTTTTATTAACAAACGTTACACATTAAAATAAGTTTCCACAAACAATGAACAGATGTGCATTTAGAAAAACGTTATTTTTCACAACCATTACTGCCCTTTTTTCGTCGGATTATAATAGTCTGAAGACTATCGAAATGAATTTGCATCGTTCGTGAGAATATTGTAGTAATTTAGCAATAATAATTTTAGTAATTAGCTAAGTTGTTAAAAACAATTGTAATTTTTCTTTGCACACCGACAATATTTGAATATTTTCACATTGATATTCTAAAAAGTACAAATATTTTTCACAAAACCACACGATTTAATATCATATATCGAAATGTAACTATTCTTATGATACATTAGTTAGGTTTAAGTGAATGAAAAAAGAAAATCGATAAAAAATAAAATAATTAAGCTGAGCGTTGCGAACAAAGTTTTTTTAAAGCATCTCTTAGCCTATATAGAACGTTATGCCCAAAGACAGTACTATATTTTGTGCAAACAACCGCTGTCTGGTAACAGCTTAATTAGAAATATATATTGATAAAAAAAATTCTAAACTTGTTAGGATATTCATAAGTTATAAGAATGTATATTTTGTCAAATCGAGGATGTACGCGAGTCTTTTTTAGTTCTTATAGGTTTTTCGAACCGAAATGGTCACGATATTTACTTAAAAGTAACCATTTTAGGATTACGAGCGAAGTGGGTCTTTCGCTACATATTTACAACAGTTTCGTATCATACATACTTTAGGTTTTATAGGTACCTCTATAGGAGCTCAGGCTAGGCGCTCCTGGTATTTGGACACAACTTTACGAGCGAGACGGCTTGCTCGAGGCGTTGTCAGAATGTTAATATAAATAACTATTTTAAAAGCAGTGTACGGAAGCGTACGTGAGATTTATAGCTCGTATTCGAATTTCTCGGAAATGTTTCCGATTAAGTCGCGAATAGACTTGGAAATAAATTACGAATCATTATCAAATTAGCAATTATTTATTATTAATTATTATTATTGATTAATAAGCACGCTTCGTGATGTTTGTGGATAGAGAAGTTTGTGTCGTTGGAAACAAATGAGCAAGTTAAAAAGGGGTCTTATAGAGGTGAATATAGACATTTTGAGCAGTAGGTTAAAATCGGCCACGTTCTTAAGAAACATGTGATATGACAGATTTACTCAGGTATAAAGGTTGTAATGTATTGATATTGTATACGTAATCATTTGCCCGATGTTACATGTGTAGAGCAAACGAATAATATATATTAATAGAAATAGACAAATTCCATTATATATAGAAAAAAAATATTTTCTGCTACAAATAGATCCATTTTGTTTTAAAAGAAAATCAATTGTTGCTCTACGATTTAACACGGGTAATAAAACACGTTCGGGGAGCCCTGAATACATTATTTTTGCTTAAAGGTCGCGTTGTACGGGTGACCCATTAATGTTGACCAAAAATTGTTCAATATAAAAAGTATTAAAAAATAAAAATTGCCACAACGACGTTCTTTTTTAATTTAACCCACCGTTTATAGATTTGCCTAGGTATGGAAAGGTGATGTATTTACGATTCCCTTGATCACAAAAGGGTTCCCTGGAACGAACTTTCGCTGGCTACTTTTCACGAGTTGTAGATCATAAATTAGAACAATAGACAATTAATTATAGCAAAATAAAGAAAATTTTAAATTATATTGCATGAAATGTTTCATATTTCAACGGGAATACATTTAAAAGTCGACATGTTTTCTGGAACTACCTCCATTTTTTTACATTTCTATTTTTAATTTAACAAATATTCAACTGATTATAGCTGAACTTTCTCACACTATCGGCCTGTTTTATAACTACACTTCCGCGTAATAAATATTCACATTGAAAAATCTACCCTTATGTACCTTATTGTTCATTAAACAACGCTAGATATGATTACTCTTTGAGGATGTTTTAATAAATAGCATTTCTTCCCCGTTTTATCGTGAAGTTATATTTTTTCTATAAAATTGAATTGGGGAATGCCTTTAGCCACGCTGTACATATAATATAAAATAAAGCATTCTTACGAATTATGTTGTTTCATTTTATACTATTATCCAGAAGCAGATGGTGAATTTATCTAATTGGCAACCTTTAGGAATCTTTAAAGATTTTTGTTTTCAGTGGAGCGTGGGGACCGTTCGTTGCAGCTCAAAAAGTCGTATATATCTGCTACCCGTAAACAACGCGATTCCATTAAGATTAGGAACGTCAAAAACCTCTGCTTGCCACTTGAAAAGTACGGTTTGCAAAGAAAACTCATTTGTCATAATAATAGTTTATTTCGGAATGTTTGCGAGAAAGTGTATATAACTCGATATGCAAGTACATATTCCTAATATAGTATTCAAACAATGAATATATGAGAATAATAAACAAGAAAAAAATACCAAATAACAATTACAGGCAAATATGAGGTAATAAGATATACTACCTACTGAATCTGCCAAATAATGCCATTATTTGACCCAATTTCTTTTACTTTAACACTGAATCGATGGCTTTGTTATGAATATATTTTTGAGTAACTTCTGCTAGCGGCTTCTCGCGTTCATGTCAATTTTCTCAATTACTTCTAGTTGTCAATCAAGTTATATTTGGGTTACTTCATTGAATTTATAATTTTTTCTACTATACTATATGTATAGAAGAAAGAGAGAAAATATATTTGAGTTAACAAAAATCCCTTGAGTCATTTCGGAGATAAGCCCGTAGATATAGATAGCATTAATAGTTTTTGTGATCTATGTCTCTTTTCTAATCGCCCACAACAATCTTTGCATACATTTATTAAATGTAGTTTCAGTACACGCAATTTTTAAAATAAACGTCAGAATATATTGTTGATCAAATTTCAGCCAATGTACCTGAATAGTTATTTTATAGCGTTTTGTGGTACGGTTATTCAATGTGATTGATTAAGTGGCTATAAGTTTCATATTTCTAAACCGATTGAAATGAAACTGACACTAAATGTTAAAGTTAAGCTTTCCATACTTACCACATAGACAAAAATTCTTAAAATCATTGTTTTGGGTTCTATTAAGTTAAATCCCCCAATAATATTTTCTCAAATATCTTGAATGTACAGACATCGACCAAAGTTTTCAAAGTATCCCTAGAAATGTACGATTGACATTATTATAAAAAAATACTGTTAGTAAAGTTAATAATTTCAATACTTTTATGAAATATAAATACCAAAGGCAAAGAAGTTAGTATGATCTTCTTATATAATAATGACTAGCATTTTTTAAAATAGTTTACATACCTCCCGACCCTAAACAGATTAGAATCTAGATAAATACAGAAATCTAAATTTTTGCAAACCATAATAGAACTGTAACGACTTGTGGGTAATTTCAATTAAATAAAACAAAGAAAAACAGAATCTTCGCTTTATTTCAGCAATTTCTGGTTGAAAAAAAAT
>JAOSYY010024963.1:0-10877 GCA_025727935.1 Hebomoia glaucippe | reverse complement strand
TCTAATATATAAAATTCTCGTGTCACGGTGTTCGAACTTGAACTCCTCCGAAACGGCTCGACCGAACCTTATGAAAAATTATATAGTTATTCAGTAGGCCGGAGGATCCGACAACATCTATTTTTAATCCCCCTAAGTGATAAGGGTTGTTCACCCTTAATTTTTTTTTTTTAATTTTTGGACGAAATTTTTTGCTTTCATTTTTTTAAGATACAGCATATAAAAATATATACAACTCCCAATTTTCACACCTCTACAGTCAACCCCTATTATTATGTGGCAAAACGACGTTTGCGGGGTCAGCTAGTTTTCTTATAATTTTGGTTTTAGGAAGACATCGTAAAACAAACACAATTGAGTTTCTCTGTTCGAAAAAGAAACGACATTTAATGTTATTATTAACAACGTCTGATCCTAATCACAATTAAGAATACTTTAACAATGGAATTTATATTATAAATTATTAACAATCACAAGATGCTTCTAGGTTTTCATTGTTATATCTCACAAACGTCATCCGTCAATTTACTATGCGTACAATGACGTTTGATGCG
The DNA here is from genome assembly GCA_025727935.1 of Hebomoia glaucippe. NCBI lineage: Eukaryota > Metazoa > Arthropoda > Insecta > Lepidoptera > Pieridae > Hebomoia > Hebomoia glaucippe. Next base: position 10,323 of record JAOSYY010024963.1, on the reverse strand, counting down.
CGGCAAAGTTCAAATTAAAGAAAATGATATTATTTTCTTTACATATATATAATATCCGTTTGGGCGGTATAAAGTTATGGGAGTGAGTAGTTTACTCATAATCTAAAACGTTCTGATAACGAATAGGTGAAAGTTGGAGCACTGGATGCAACCGTACACCAGATGATGGCTTCGCGCTACCAAGTGCAGGGCTACCCGACCATTAAGCTGTTCCCCAGCGGCAAAAAGACCAGTGACTCTGTAGAAGACTACAACGGAGGCAGGACCTCCAGCGATATCGTCGCCTGGGCGCTGGAAAAACTCGCCGAGAATGTACCTGCGCCAGAAATTGTGCAGGTGAATAGCTCTTAACGATTTGTATGAAATTTTTTAGATACTCAATGACACAAAAACATTTTTGACCGCCATCGGCCTCAATTTCTCATAGCTAATGTTGATATTTTGCCCGTTTTTGTTGATATTAAGCCCGTGTGGGCCCTGTAACAAACTTTATAAGGCCTCATGCTTCGGTTTGGATTTGGATATCGAGTTTACGAAAGCATTGGTGCATAGGGCCTTTTAAAACGTAGCTTTAGCCACTCTTGGTATCGGACTAATACTCCTGTATTATGACAAAGTTTGTAAGAATCTGTGGTAAACATGACAAAAAAATTTGCAAACGTATAAGACATTATTATATAGAAATCTAGAATCTTAAATTATTGTATTAATGAGAGAAAAATATAACAATATTGAATGAATTCTTCAACTGAAAAATTTAGGCTAATGCTATTTGTGTCATATACTATTGTAATAATCAAACCTCATAAAATTAGTCATTTTAGTATTTTTTGAAAATATCGGCAATTTAAGAATATAACATTATTAAAAACTTACACTATGGGCTTCAACTCTTCGAAGTCTACACGAAAATAGATCATCAGAGCGCTTAGTATTTATGTTTTTCGTTATTCAATTAACAATAGCTGTTATTATCAAACACGCCCATTATGCAAGTTCAAATAAACAATCTTTTTGTATATTTAAAGCAGGTTTTAAACGTGAAATTCACTAGTTACATAAATTCACTGAGAATGACCGAAATATTCTACTACATGTGTTACTATTTCATAAAATATTTTACTTTTTTTATATAAAGTCGCAAAACGTAAGTTTTATAACTTAATAAAAGTATGAAATACTTGAACATTATTTTGAAGTCGTAAATATTTATGGAGCATATGATTACTATTCAGGTGAGACTTGAATCCAGTTTCAAGACTTGTCAAACCGTTTTTTATACTATCATGTGTCGATTTTTATGCGGTTTATCATTTTGAAAATTGAAGTGATTAAAATCATATTTTAATTTATAAAGAACAAAATCTTTTAAACAAGCATATTGGTATATGTAATGTATATAAAATTAAAAAAAAAATGTTTCATAAAAACCAGATCACCGGTGACGCTGTAATGAAGGAATGTAGTGAGAAACCACTGTGTGTAGTTTCCGTCCTGCCACACATTCTCGACTGCAACGCTGCTTGTAGAAATGAATACATTTCAATACTGACACGTCTCGGTGACAAGTACAAGAACAAAATGTGGGGGTAAGTTAACTACTTATCATGTAAACCAATTTTTACATTACTTTTTTCTTTGTTTATTCTTAAAATATGGAATAATTAGTGTGTAAACACAATATTTTTTTTAAAGCTCAAGTGCATACAATATATATACATATAAATATAATTGATGAGTCATATAAAAATAACATCTTTCCAAATAGCTGTGGAAATAATCGCGGTGTTATAACGAATACACGTTTTATAAAATGTTTGTCTGTCTAAATAACCTCTGGAACGACTGAACTAAATTTGAATTTTTACTGATGGGTAGCATACGAGTATGTTGCTAGGAGAAATTTAGGTCTTATTAAAAATTTAAACCGTTTAACTAGATGGGTGTGGTCGGAGGCCGGTGCTCAGACCTCTTTGGAGGAGGCTCTTGAACTGGGAGGGTTCGGTTACCCAGCAATGGCTGTCGTCAACGCGAAGAAACTCAAATTCTCGACACTACGCGGGTCTTTCTCAGAGACCGGAATCAACGAGTTCCTCAGGTGACGATGATGATTAAAATTAAATTAAATTTGCATAAAGACCATATCAGTGACTTGTCTATTTCGATATAATTTACTATAGTTTTAGAGCTTGAAGTACCCTTTGTTATAAAAAGAAAACATGAATAATGACTAGAATAATATGCTCTACAGATTTTAATGAAAATTTATGTAGTTTAGGCGTAGAAATTTAGAAAACATGTTCTATAGGCAAATACAAGCTAATTATTTTTCTTTTACAGAGACTTGTCATTTGGTCGTGGCCAAACCGCTCCCGTCCGCGGCGCGGAAATGCCAAAAATCTCAAGTACTGACCCTTGGGACGGTAAAGACGGGGAACTCCCCCCAGAAGAAGACATTGACCTCTCAGACGTAGATCTTGAGAAGGACGAACTATAGTGCTACTTAGATCAGAACTGATTAGATTAAGTTGGATGTCATTTGTGAAATAAATTTTTTATGCATTTATATAGATATTTTAAAATCTCAAATTTTAGATAGATTTTTTTTCTATTTGAAATTTACTTTTTTACAATTTTAAGTACTTACACGCTGTGTGGTGTGGGAGCGACCGAAGTAATCTACTATAAGTTCTATAGTATCACAAAAGACTCAAAAGTATCACAAAAAAATCAAGTGTTACAATGAAAAAATATGAAAAGTCTAATTACATCAAAGAAATTACCACCCTTGTGAAGCGTTGGTACCACCAAAACCAATTTAGGCAGGTCAAAAGTACTACCTCAGTTTATTTAAACGTGAGAAACATAATTGCCTGTGTTACATTTAACCACTGACTACAACATATTCTCTTTTAAATAGTAGTTTTGCGAAAATCTTTTACCGCTCCCGCGCGCTAGTTGTGTTCAGTATTTAGTAAAAATGGAATCAATAGAATTTTGAGATAAAATATTTACTAAACGATATTTTAATGAAATAAAAATTTTGCTTTTCATTTTATTCTGTACAAAACGCCACCAGTGATTAATTTGTAATTATTGAAGTGTATTAAAAGTTACATATGAATTGCTAGTTTTAACTTACGTAAATAATTTAGACTGTACAATATAACATATCTTACAGAATTCCATAAAAATAAGTACTTCATAGTCAAGAAATTTAACATTAGATTTATTTTTAAGAAGAGTCATATGTATTGAAATTTTAATAGGGCTTATTTTTTCATTACTTGCTCAAACAATCACAATTATAAAATTTTTATGTTCTTAGAATATCTTAACTAATAAAACTGCTTTTATCGTGTTAAAATAATTGTGGACTTACAGTAAAATTTATTTATCTAATAAATAATAATTAACATATTCTTTGGTTTTATTCAATACGAGCTTCTGCCACTGGCTTCGCTCGCGTTTATTTAGATTTTTACACCCTGGGTTTTACATTATAGGACTTTTATATAATATAGCGTCTTCTTCAATAAATGAACCCAACACTAAGATAATTTTTCAAATCGGACTAGTGGTTCCTGAGTTTAGCGGTTCAAACAAACTCTTTAGCTTTATAATATTAGTATAGATTTTACTTCGGTCTGTCATATTAAGAGTTCTGTTGTGCAGGAAATGACAATAATACGTATCACTGAGATAAATCAACTGTCTAGTTGAAAAACAAACCAAGTGTTTTGTGTAATGAGTACACTATTGTCTGTAAAAAAAGATCAGGTTCCCAGAAATATGTCTCATAAATCTATACTAATATTATAAAGCTGAAGTGTTTGTTTGAACGCTGAAATTTTAGGAACCACCGGTCTGATTTGTAAAATTATTTCAGTCTCGGATAGTATAATTATCGAGGAAAGCTGTAGGCTATGTTTTATTTTGAAAAAAAAAAAAATAGGGATCATTACTAAAAGTCCAGTAATGTAACTCAGGGTGTAAAAATGGAAATGTACGCGAGGGAATCCGCTGGCAGCAGCTAGTGGTATATAGTATATGTATAGTGTATGTAAAAAAAAACTACCCGCACTTCAAGAGTCCTATAAGGTTTTCGAGCATCACATTTTTTTAACAATTATTTCCATACTCTATTTAATATGTACTTGTATATCAGTCCTGTTTTTGTGAAAGCACAATTCTCACCTCGGTAAGGCACACATAATATAATTAAAACAATAAAAATGATATAAAATTTTTATATTGAGCACTCCAATTACATAATAATCTTAGGCATCACAATAGTGAATACAAAAATTCGAAATTATTTTCTTAATTGTAAAACAGTAATACTTATAACAAATAATAAATCAGATGAATTTCACTATAAAATCTTTGTATCAAAACAATACATCTATTGGAATTAAGCTTAAATATTATAATGAGTCTAACATTAATTGGTCCAATCTCAGGAATGAAATGTTTTTAATAACATTTGTACATAAAATCACAACCATAATATGGAGTTTCTAAGGAAATTATAAACGATTTTATCTTAAATTTTATGTTGCCAGCTTCCTGTGATAAACATAGATGCACTTATAATTACAAAATGACTCATAGATCATATTTAGAAAACCACATTTCAAGATTGACATTACAATTACTTCTACTGTGAACAATACTGCAGGCTAACTGTATTTTTAACTTCAAAAGTGCATTATTTTCTATCACAGTACACATTCGTATGTTGCTTAACAGTGCTAGATATGTCAGTCTTCAAATTATTCAATAATAAAGCAAGTAATTTCAGTGAACAGACTGTCATTTGCATGCGATTGTATATATTCAAAATTTCTAAAATGTAATCTAGTACAATAAAAAAATTAGGCAACTGTAGGAACACCAATCATATCGTATTTTCGTGTTTTCTTACACAGTACAGGGTAACATATTGAAAAGTAATACATTCCAGCCATAGCGAGTATGATTGATATAATTAATGTTATAAGACCCCATGCAGAGATGCCTAAGCCTCTCCGTGCTATACCTGGACTCGGTGGCTGAGCTACCCCAGTACCCAAGGCTGATCCTTGTTTAGCAGAGACTTTGTTACTGGACTTGCTTCCATATCCTCTGCTTCGGAATGCCTCAGAAGATGAAATGGTTATGATTACAACTGAAAAAAGGTTTTAATCAATAATATTATATCAACCAGCTCTTGTGTTACTGTATCTGTTAAAGGTTGCGCCCTCAATAACAAAACCATGGTATTATATTACTGTGGTTTTAACTTTTCAATCCTTATGAAAATAAAATGTTATTTAAAGCATGAAGTAATATAATAGCAAAATAAACTTACCAAGAAGTACGAACCATCTCACAGATAATTTGATCATAGTTTTATATTAATTACTATACACAATTAAGGACAGCGGTGTATCTATTTTGTTTTTATTATTATGGTAGAAGTCGTATAACTTCTCGATTGTATTAACAGATTCTGTTTATTAGTATTTTTTTGTAAATTAGTAACAATTATTTAGAAATACACAAAATTTATTTCTGACGAATATTAACGTTAAAAAGATAGTAAACAATCAACACGAGTAACCAACGCAACTGACGACAGATTGATGACTACAGAGTACAGATTATAGTATATGGTAATAAACTTCTCTTTTGAAGGCTAACGGTAGTCTGAGAATGCGGATTGCACAAAACGAATATTGGTGATCGGATAAAATGATTATTTTACTCTCTTTACGTCAAACAATTTTTCCTTCCCGAAAATTTCATAATAAATTTTTCGAAAATATAATTATTTTTCGAAAAATTTTGAGGTAAATAAAAGGCCTTTGCGTTTTTATTAAAATATACCTAAAACTTATGTTTGTTTATAATCATATTTATATTAAACTCTTATTAAAAAAATAAAATTACTCTTTTTTTTAAGAAAATCTAATTATTTTTGTTCTTACTTTAGATGTTTGTAAGAAATACCAAAGGGATCTTTGTATTTTTTAAAAAGGCAATACATATCGCCAAGATCTTCCTTTGAGCTGCTGGCGTGTACTTCCGGCTGCGTTGATAATAATTAGTAATATGTCAAGTGAAATACCGGCGAGGAATAAAATGAAGATTTGTGTTGTATTTCTCCTATTCATTTCTGCAATATGTGGGTCTACGAATGTAGACACAATATCCAGTGACGTTAAAATAAAAAATGTTGACAGACTTATCGACTGTACGTCTCAGCTAGTAAAAACAACTTCGAAAATAACCTTGGAGAACACAGGCAAAGCACCGTTAAAGAACTTCTTATTAGCGGTAGAAAGTGCTTTAAAAGACAATTTATCATTCCTCGGAGTCAAAGATAGTAACAACAAAGATGTACGTGTAACAGAGACTACAGTAAACGGCTATGGTTATGTTAAGTTTTATCGAGTAGAGCTTAAAGATGCGATCAACGCGGGCTCCACTGCAGTCGTTACAGCAGAAGCAGTGTTTACTAAAGCATTGCAGCCCTACCCCACAGAAATCACCCAACAGGAAGATCAGTTAGTCAAGTTCGTTGGCAACCTTTACTACTTTTCGCCGTACTACGTTATATCGCAGAAAACAAATGTAATTTTAAACACAAAGAGCGTTGAATCCTTCACAAAAGTTAAACCATTCAGCCAATTAGATGGTACTCTAGTGTTTGGTGCCTATTCCAATATTGGTCCATTCACAGAGAAGGAATTAAGCGTTCATTTTAAGAATAATTCTCCTTTTCTAACTGTAAGACGAATTGAGCGTTTGATGGAGATATCTCACTGGGGCAATATAGCTGTTGAAGAGAAGATTGAAATTGAGCACACAGGCGCCATCCTGAAAGGTCCATTCTCCCGTTATGATTACCAGCAAGATCATCACAGTGGTCCGGCTAGTGTCCGGTCGTACAAAACATTATTGCCAGCATCTGCAGCTGATGTGTACTACCGAGACACTAATGGCAACATCTCTACATCCAACATGAAAATTAAGAAAGATTCAGTAGAGGTGGATCTAAGGCCACGCTACCCACTCTTTGGAGGCTGGAAGTCACATTATACTCTAGGATACAATGTTCCTAGCTATGAATACTTGTATCAGCGAGGAAACAATTATCTGTTGAAGATGCGAGTCATTGATCATATTTTTGATGACATGCAAGTTGATGAATTAGTCACAAAGGTTGTATTGCCCGAAGGAACTCACAATATCAAAGTTAACTTCCCCTATTCGTTGACAAGGCTGCCTGATGATGTGCAATATGCTTATTTGGATACCCAAGGTCGTCCTGTTATATCATTCACCAAGAAAAATCTCGTTGAGAACCATATTCAAGATTTCCAACTCCGATACACCTTCCCGGCTGTATTTATGCTGCGGGAACCTTTGCTTCTTGTAGTTTCCTTCTATAGTTTATTCTTATGTGTAATTATCTATGTAAGATTAGATTTCGCTATTCATAAGCCAGAGCAGCCTCATAGGGACTAATTTAATTTATACATGTAATGTATTTGAATTGATCAAATATATTCTCCCATATTATGACACCTTTGGGTAATTATGATTATATATCTGGCAATATTTTTTATTCATTGCAGAAATATTCAATTACAATACATGTTACTTATTTGAATTAAATTATTCTTAGGTTTTTATTGAAAAAATAAAATTATAAAAATATGTTTAAATTTGTTTCATTTATAATTATTTATAGTTTGTAACGCCCCAGCTTTGGTATCATGTACGTGTATATATGGGAAGATAAAAAAAGCCTATCACCCACAATGACATCAGCTAGCTGACAAAATAATTGTTCCAGCAGTTTGGAAGAGTGACCAAAACAGACACAAAAATTCTGTACATTGTTACCTGTAATAAGTATCGTATTTACTTGCGAAAAAAATAAGTTATTTTGATAAAATACTTCGTCTTTATTTATGCGTAGTTATGAATCAAAGAACAGTAGAGATGAATTGCATTTTATTTAAAAATTTATTTACAATAAGATTAACAAAATATTACATTTCAATAAATATAATTACATTCCGTACTCAGATGTTTTGAAGCGTAATACGACTGGTGCGCTGGTGCAGGGAAGTATTGCCAACTCGGTGACCACGGCGGTAACGAGGCTTGCGGGCGTGACGTCATAAGTTAAGTTCAGGAGAGTCAGGTTTGGGTTGGATTGCCAGTCCTTTAGTGGCGAATTTTCATCTGATTTATCAATAAGGGCGTTTGGGTCACCTGTAATGTTTGTGACATATTAACAACACGTAACCATTAAGCAATAAAAATGAGACATGAAACGTTTTATGAGCAATTTTATTTAATAGCAAATATTTGCAATTAAAATCAAAACAGACGGTTTAGTGTTCATTAGCAATGGCCAACAATTGTTACCATTGTTGCCTATATTGGCCGAGCATTCTCCATATAGGCCCAGTTACTCCAAATTTGCATTCCCATATAATGTGCAAAATTCCTCATTTTTTTTAAATATGAGGAGATACTCGAAATAAAAATTGATAAGGACGACTCTAAAAATTCTAAAATGTTGGCATCGCGTCTTCTAGATCTACTGATCCAGAAAATGTCCACGGGCAACGGGAACCGCTTAGTTTAGGTGTAATGAATACTCGTTTGCCTTCCTATCGTATAAAAAAACACACAGTTAAGTTACAAACAGTATGTCAACTCACCCAGTTCATTGTAGACGAACGCGTCTGTTTGCACGCGGTCAGAGAATTTGTGCGTCTCACAGGCGACAAGTACGGGCACGTTGTGAGCGCGTGCTACTAGCGCGGCTTGTAGCGTTCCCGCTGCACCCAGAACCGACCCATTTACCAGCAACGCGTTCGCACCTAACAGCACTTTGTTTATCTATAACAATAAAAAGTTTGCTGTCGTAGTACGCCCGGTTAATCTGAAACACCTTAACCGGTGTACGACAGGGATCGCTTAGTATAAGTTAACTGTATGCTCGTTTGCCTTCCTATCGTATAAAACAAAACCGGAGCGCTGGTTTTAGGTAGTGTTTGGAGAATTATGGAAGGTTGATCATTATACTTGTTTTGTCTAACTGGTTAAGGGAATAGCGAGATTCAGTTTTAGGAGGCAAAAAGTTTATCGAAAAAAAGGAGATTGATCTCAAATGAGATTTTTTACAGAATTTACTCAATATAAATTGATGAATTTTTCATATGGACACGGTGTACCAAATGTGTAACAATTAATAAAAACGAAAAAAAATACTTATAGTAGTCTCAAGATCGATGTTGTTAGTAAAATGACATCAATTTAAAAGAAAAACATAACTCCTAGACAAAGAGTTATTACATATAACCTATTCTTTAAAATTACGTCGCTAATAAGAAACAAATTACGGACTCATACACAGATTTTTTAAATTGTAAATAGCCAATGCTTTTAGTCGTTTCTTCCACATAAAAAAATCAATCTAATATTGCTGACGTACGGATTTCATGACGTAGCTGAGTGCTGATATATCGACGTATGTGCAAGCGACCCCGGCGACTATGAGCCGGCGCAGCATTTCCCTAGCGGCATGGTTCACCCGGTTGCCGACGACCACGGCGCGGTACTGCACACCTGCTTCGTGACTCTCGCGCAGAATACGCTCGATCAACGACGAACTGGGAGCAAAATTAAAATTATAACAGCTTAACTGTAAATTACGTATACGTGAGTATCCATATCTTGAATATACACAGTATACGAGACGATGACTTATTTATTTCTTCTATATGAATAAATAGTAGCCTTTTTAGTATACATTATTCAATTATAATTGATATTGTCTTTAGGACCATGGTAGTTTTTCAACCGCGATCTCATGACCCAGTGGACGGTGAAAATGTCGGAAAGCCGGGGAGGTTTTACTGGGTATTCCCTTCTAGTACTCTGAAGGTCTATGTAACATCAGCAGAGTAACTATGCAATAGAGAGTTCCACAAAGAAAAGCTAACATTGTCTATATTTTATAAATTTAATTTAGATAAACTTTACATAGTGGTTATTAGAAATTCACCGATTCATTATTGCTTATACAAGCTGTTTTTGGACTTCTCCCGAATATGAAAACAGGTGATAGCAGTAAGAACACCTATACTAGTATTTTTATGAAGTCATCGTTTCATTTAGCTGTACAAACATGATGGAGCATAAACAACTCTAAAAAAACGTTTTAAAAATACGACTATTTTATAGTCAGGATCGATTTTTTTTCCGTCCCATCATCAAAGGTGTCATAACTGCTATCACCTGTTTTCGTTTTCG
>JAOSYY010024962.1:0-10920 GCA_025727935.1 Hebomoia glaucippe | reverse complement strand
CAACCCCCAATTTTCACCCCTCTACAGTCAACCCCTATTATTATGTAGCAAAACGACGTTTGCGGGGACAGCTAGTATATTATAGAAAATATATTTCATGTATTACAATTGATAGGCACACTACCGGATATTTACTTGAGATAATTATGCAATAATTTCCTTGCGTAATTTGCGGTAATATGAAGCTTGGAATCGACGTATTTGTTTACGTATTAGTATTAGTATGTAATTCTTATATCTAAACCTACTAAGATGTCATATACAAACTATGTATGTATTACAATATAAAGTAGAAACTCAATGAAATACTGTAGAATTTCATTCAATTTTCACATACCGATTACTTGTTTAAAAATGGAACAATACTTGTTCAAAACCTTTGTTTTATTGTTCCCAAAGCCCAATGGATCTAAGCTTAGTATATAACAATAGGACATTAGTACTTATATATTATTAAATTAACATAACATTTTTATTTGTCCCTTATCAGTATTTTACAACTAAATGATTATGTTTATTTCATCAAAATGATTAATTATGTTTAGATTTATTGTATAACATTGCGTTGACACTCTATAATTGTGAATAAAACTCTTAACGAATGTTTGATAACCTTTCGCATAGATTAGACCTCCATTTTTTAACTCGAGTTTCGTGGCTGGCAGGTAATGACCCTTGTTAAATTTTCATTACGTAAAAAGCCATTGGAATTGTAGATAACCTGTAAGATACAGTTTAATATATTCACGTATAAAAAGGTCAATATCACACAAGATAACGTTTGTAGTCCATTGATTTGATTTAAAAATATTTCTTAAATTTTTAAAGGATGGAATTACCTGGTCAAATATTTTATTGCACGCTTCGCTGTCATACGATGGAAGTTCAAATTGAAATCAAATTTATTGATGGATACACCGCGGCTGCATCAGACTGATGGATATGACGCATTCACGATCAAAGCAACAGAGCCAAACGGATCAGCTGTTGTTCTCAGTATAAAAAAGTTTTGTGGGCAAAAACCACTTGCCGAAGTAGATCTGTTTATAAAGTTGCAAGATGGGACTACATATACATTGCCATGTGAGTATCAATAAAGTATGTTTATTTTATTAAAATTTTCAAACGTATTTCCGAAAGTTAGCTAATATCTAGTTTTAAGACATATGACACCGTTTTTCGGTATATATATAGAAATATAAATGTAAGATCTTTCAAAAGGCTGGACCCGCGATGTAACGTAGGTATTAGTACTTATTATCTAGTAATTACAGAATACTTACTAATGGCATAAGCAATGATAGCCACTTAGGTATTGACGTAATAAATATCTTATCTTAATCAATCATGAATTATTTATGTATATAATAACAATTGTCATTAATCTAAACTGCATATATATTACACAATGCATGATAAAATATTTGATCTATTTTACACAAACTTATCGTAGCAATTTCTAAATATTGACTGAATGATTAGGTCCCTGCCACTCTGAAGTACTTATTTTTAAATGTACATAACAGATGCTTCGGACACATCAGTTAGATCTTGGGTGAATTTTGCCAACGGATGGAGCGCTGGTGGTCTCAAAATTCAAACGCTGGAGCCTCAAGATCGCTTCAGGATACTGTACAATGGTTTAATGTCACGAAACGATGGGATTATACACCACGTGAAATTAAATTTAATGTGAGTTACGTAAACACTATATTTTTTGCTATGTAGATTAATTACGTGATTTATCTATACTAGTATTATAAAGCTGAAGAGTTTGTTTGTTTGAACGCGCTAATCTCAGGAACCGCTGGTCATATATGAAAAATTCTTTCCGTGTTGTATAGTACATTTATCTAGGAAGGCTATGGACTATATCATATTTTCGAAATGTAGCCCGAGGTGTAACAATCGAAATGAACACGAGCGAAGTCGCTGACAGAAGCTAGTCTCTTTATAAAATGGTAGATTTTATAAAGATAAAATAATTTGAGGACATGAAACATGTTTCAAATTAAATCATCCATAAACTACTACTATATGACTAACAAGCGAATATAGGCAGCGTATCATCAATTAATTAGAGATGTGTTTATATATTTTAAATATTTGCCTTTAATAGAAATATCGAACTCCTTATCATTGCCGTAAGAGGTTTGTGCTAACACTAGTTGGTTATAAAACACACATATTATATAAAATAACTATTGAACTATTGCAGGTGGGCATCTGCGAGTAAAATTACGAGGTATCCTGAAGATTGGAGCACGGAGCTAGCCGCAGAAGCCTTAGCGTCGGAACCTTGGACAGATGGTGCGTGGTTTAATGCACTGTAAGTTGTCACTCTGCTATTTTGTAGAATTAAAACTAAGTATCTGAAAACGTTACAGGAAACGTAGTCTGTTTATTTCGTATAATATTTTAATTATTATCATCATTAATTTTAAAAATGATGGTTTTTAACACGTAAAAGAATCAATCCTAAGCTAAGTCTGTAGGCTCTCATATATAAATGTACATAACAGGACCAAATGTGGTGAAGGGTTTGGAAGTTGGTCACAGTTTGGTGCACTTCAAGGAAGATTTCAAGTGTTCGACGAAGATGGAAAATTATCTGAGAGCGAATATCTTAAAACAAGAGGAGTCAAAGAACGTTGGTGGGCGCCGGGATATAAAGGACTCACACAATCTTTAGTACTAAATGCCGCTGCAAAAGATGGCACTGTAGTGAATCTCAAAGGATTTTCTTACTATAAAAGTTTTCCACAGTAAGTGTATTCTATATAAAATGCCAAATTAACATTTAGTAGGTATATACAGTACTAATGACACCTTCGATTTTCCTTTGATGATGTGAAATTCCTCTAAAAATTGGTGCGGCCGAAATTAAAAAAAAAAAAAAATTGTACGGATAGATTTTCTCTTATAAATACCGTATACTTAATAATATCTAAAACCAGCTTTTTATTTATTATTGAATTACAAATAGACAGTTTAATTATATATGTATATAAATAATTTTATAAATTTTACTTGGATATAACCGAATATGTACTAAATTTGCGAAATTCAAAGGTAATGAATCAAATAATAAGTTAATACTATATTGGATCTTGGTTTTCAAACGTTAGAGTCTATCTACTGTATATCTATAAACTTTTAGATGTATATCTGGTAGCGTAAGGATGCCTGACTACAGTGTTCAAGATATTACATCGACTGATTTAGTTTTGTCGGAGTTCTGCGGAAGTCCCGACGAAATACGCAAGACTTACACAATAAATGTAAATGGTAAGCGTATTTGGCAAATCTTTTTAAGTTTCCTTGATTATTTCATTGAATTATTGTTAATAGAAATCTATACGAGCATAAAACGTTTTCCAGTAAATTTAACTTGCATATTTTAATATCGTTTACGATGTTATACGGAACCCAAATATGTTTTTCAAAAATGGAAGTAGCTTATATTAACGCTGTCTGTCCGTTAAAGGAGACATAAAAATGATAACCCGTGTTTCTGTTATAAGTATTACACAACCACTCTATGGACGCTTTCTTTGGAGGTTTTTCAGAACCGGTACGATATGATTGCTTACAAAGAATCGAGCCTATTCGTTGTTGGAACGCTGGCAACGCGTCACCATGACCCCTGGTCTTGCTTACGTCCATGGTTGACGGTAGTCAGTTGCCGTATGCATCTAATGCGTCCCTATAATATGAAAAATATATATTTACTTTCAATATCTCTAATATATAGAATTCTCGTGTCACAATGTTCGTTCGCATACTCCTCAGAAACGTTTCGACAGATTTTGATGAAATTTTATGAGCATATTCAGTAGATCTGAGAATCCGACAACATCTATTTTTCATCCCCAAAATGTTAAGGTCCATCCATAATTTTTTTTTGGACAAAATTTTTTTCTTTTTATTTTTTTATGATACAGTATATGAAAATACATATAACCCCAAATTTTCACCCCTCTTGATGTTCCCCTACTTTTTAACCTCAATATATTTATGTAGCAAAAGGAAATTTGCTGGGTCAGTTAGTATGTATATAGAGAAAAGTTGTTATTTTGATATTACAACCATACAATTTAATTTTATTTATTGATATAGATGTGTACTTTCCTCATAATACATTTATGTGTTCGCAGTGGGAAAACGTTGCTTAAAAGTAGTTTTAATGATACCCGCTGTTGGACATCGTGTATTAAGCGGGCGATATCAAGAATTTGAGAATATATATCGTGTGGTTATCGCTAATATTAACGGCGAATTTGGCTCGGGAGTGTTAGAATTGGGCTATGAAAGAAAAGGTAAAATAATCTCCTTATTAACTAAGCTTCAAGTGTACTTTATGGGAATCTTTTAACTAAGCTTAAAAAAATTATCAAGACAAAAAAAAATTATCTTATTCTTAATAATGTTAAAGACAAATTTCTAGTAAGATGTAAAACAAATTGTTGACGTTTTTGGATTTTTAAAGCAAGCAATACTTGAATATTTCTTTATAAATATAATAACGATTTTAATGCAGCCATCATTCGGATAAAATTTAATTGAAGAAATTTTACTGAGAAATTGCACAATAATTGCTTCCAGCGCCATCTAGTATAATCTACATTGCTGTTTTGTAAAAGTACAAATAGCGATACACTATATTCCGAGTACCCAAAATAAAAATAAATAAGACCTTAAGGTTGACAACGCGATTTCTAGGTCTACTTATTCTGTAGGTCTCCATGTGCGACAGAAACCGCTTTGTATAGGCGACGTGTATACCCATTTGCCTGCCTATCGTATAAAAAGAAAAATTTTTATATAATATGTTGCGTACGGTTCCACATTCAATACTTAATATAATTTTCAGATAAGCTTGAATCTCCGCTATGTCTAAAATCGGATCGTAATTTAAAATGGTTAGAGAAGGAATGCGTTAAGGAGCCTGTAAGTTATTGTCTTCAATTTGATGATGAGGCCGCGGCTTGTGTCGAATACGTTGGTGGAAAGGGAGCTTCATTAGCACTTCTATCGTCAGTACAAAATTACGAGGTTTGGCTTAGATTTTTTTTTATTGGAGCGAGGAGCTAAACTATATGTTTGCTTATATTTAATATCACTAAATGTACAGTGATTTGGAGAAGGAGCCGCTGAGACGCTATTTGATACTTCGTGTCGGCTTCCTGCTATGGTATGACTTACCTTAGACATTTCCTGAATGTACAATTTAGTAGTCTGTTTGAGTGGTAAACTTGAGTCTCAGTCCACTTTGATGAAAAGACTAGCAAACACTTCGTCAGCCCCACATTGGATATTAAAATCTTGAGGATATTATATGAACCCTTTTTTTAATATATAAACATAATAATTCTCATATTAATTAGTCAAACAGTTTAGGGATGTAATATATTATACAAACATCCTCATTTGTATAAACGCCAAAAATCTGTTAAAGGTAATTATTTTAACTAATGTTGGAAGTCAATCAGATCAACAGTTGCCACGATATTTTTTGTAATTTATACAAATATTTATAGACTGCTGAACAAATATTTATTCGTTTATGAAGCTACAAAGCTTATAGATAAATTAAGCGTTGACTTCTCGGTATATGAGTTTATTTTAAAAGTTATTTATGGAATTTTGTCACCCAGGATTATAAAGTTCCACAAGGCTTCTGTGTTACTACCAAAGCTCTTAACAAATATCTGGAAATAAACCCTGATATAAAAGAAGCAATAAAAGAAATTGAGGCCTCTGGCGTAGAGTATCAGGAGACACAGTTTAAAGGAAAATGTGACAAGTAAGTTAATTCAGGAAATTTCTAACGACCCTATTTATAAAAATTGTCAACATATATAAAAGTGCAATATAACACTTCCTGGACAGTTGTTTAAAGAGGTAATTCAAAAGAACTAAACGTGTCATAACTGATTTGCAACGAGTCTTCAAATAGAGAATTGACTATTTTTACAAGATCCTATTTTTAAAAGTTTTATAAATACGGCCGTAAGCCTTTAAATAAAAGGTGAAATCTATAAAAGCTTGTTCCAAGTCTTATATTCAAAGGAATAATTGCCCTAAGAGCTATTTTATATCAATATGTTTTCAGAGCTGTCGAATTGTTTTTATCAAAAGACTTATCTGGGGAATTGAGAGAACGTATTTTGAGTCAATTAACAATATTGCGAAAGAGAGGTCTTGAACAAAATTTTGGACCACAACTTCGTTTTGCAGTTAGGTCATCCGGTATGTATAAGACTATCTAGTCATCTTAATCTTCTTGTACAAAAATGTATCTCTTGTTCCTTTAGTCATCGCATCGCACGTGAACGGTTAAAACGATTTCGCTAATTCTTTTTTATTGTTTATTATTATCAGAAGGTAGAAATGAAAGAAATCATTATGAAAGTTGAAAATATCATTAAATAATAATTTAAAATAGCATTAAATTAAGTTCAGATGTATTTTAAAAATTAACGGTAATAATTGTTGTTAATTTTTATACTTTGTCTAGCTGTGGGTGAAGATAGTGAAGCGTTGTCAGCTGCCGGTCAGAATGACACAGTGCTTGGGGTCCTGAGCGATGAAGACGTCCTTCGCTCTGTGATCAAATGCTGGGCTTCAATGTTTGCCTTCACTAGTGTCTATTATAGGAGGTAAATAATATACATACATTAGGTAATATATAAAAACGAGTTTTTAACAATCATTAACATAAACAAATTATTTATAATAAGTGTCACCATTTTGAAACAATTTTAGTTTCGATAAAACGCATGATGACTGTTAATAATCACGAACACAATGTATCTTTATTATAATGATTAAATATTGGATAACGAAGTAACGATTCGCTCGATTGAATTAATAATTTTTATATTTAATCTTAAATTTTTGCAGAAACACTGTCGTAATATACAATTATAGAATACTTTTTTGACAATAATCAACTTCAATATTTTTGACCAAACTCTGGGGAGAGTTATTCTGCTTAACTAAGTCCAATTGTATTATAACATCGTGAACTAATTTAAAGTTAATCGTATTCCAGACAAAACGGCCAGCCCTGTTTGTGCGAAGGTGCTGTGGTAGTCCAGCTGTTGGTGGAAGCTCGCGTAGCTGGAGTCATGTTCACGAGGCATCCGGAGGCAGGAGATCCTTCTAGAATCATTATCACTGCTAATTACGGTCTTGGTGAGGTATTGTAGACATCATCAGTTATATCTCGTTTTCTTAAATGGATATTTTTTTTAATTTTCCGTAAAATATAAGCAAGAATATTTATTTATTATAAAAAAATTCAGACTAACGGTTTCTCAATTCAATGAAATTTTATCTTACATAAAGTACTTACTAACAAATCTTAAGATATCTTAATTTACTCAATGCCATTATTGTGATCTCAACCAACGTACAACATAACAGTTCGGTTTCTAGAGCTACCTAGATTTTGTTTTTGATTTTCATCTCTTCAGTTTACTACTAATAATAGCGTTTTCTTAACTACTGTAATTTTTTATAATATTATAAATTTTCAGAGCGTAGTCTCAGGATCAGTAGAGCCAGATACAATTATAATAAAACGTAAAATAGATGGACAATTGTCGATAGCGAGCGTACAACTTGGTACCAAAACACAAAGAATAGTACCTTTGGAGGACGGTGTAAGATGTGAAGATGTTTCTGAAAATGACCGCAGTTCAGCGTGTCTGATGGATAAGGAGATATTAAAATTGGCTGAAATTGGCGTTGTACAAGATGAGCTGTGGGGTGCTGGGAGAGATATAGAGTTTGCAATAAATAAGGTACCCTATTTGTTTACAGTTGAGAACATAGAAATTAAAAGTGGTGGGAGGAATTACCGTCCGGGATACGTACCACCGTTCGTAGAAAGGTTGTGACGTGTTATGTGCGTTTCGACCTCAGACTAAGGATGAGACGTATTTACTATACCAGGTTTCAATACCAGGGCTTTGCTTCGAAGTAGGGCGCCCTGTTCCGAGCGTAAAATACTTACAAGTATTTAAGTATTGGCTAAGCACACAGAAACGTGTGGTTGTAATATATAAATACGGATTATAATCGTACTTTTGGTAAAGACAGCCCTTAAAAGTATTTTTATGTGAATCCAATAGTACTTTTGATTCTCGTAAGCCTGTACCTGCTTCAAATGCATAATAAAGTCATCTGTATTGTAATTTAACTTAAAAGTATTTTTTTTGTAAATTCGATAGTAGTTCGTGGGTGTAAATAAAAACGGGACATTTCTCAATGAAAGTATTTGTCGTGTTAAAGAATTTGGAACAAACTTCGATTGCGAAATACTTTAAAGTATTGAAATACCTGGTATTCGGCCCTAGTATTTTTACGTACTCGTACTTGAAAGCCCTCGTATTGATATTTACACGTATGTCTCATCTCTACCTCAGACTATAATTTTAACATGTGATGTAATATAACTGAGGTCTGAACGTTGGCAACATTTAATAGATCTATGGATCTTTAAGGTGTCCATGTGACAGGAATGGCTTACCATCATTTGGTATGCTCGTTTACGTTCTTAAGGCATAAAAAAGTACTTCAAACTAACTGTATTTTAATATATGATTTTCTTCCAGGATGGAGAGATATTCCTCTTGCAAGTGCGTCCCATCACCTCTTTAGAAACATGGAGTGAAGAGGAGTTACTGCACGAATTGGATTTTCCGATCATGTCTGATGATGAATTGATTACGTTCGCTAATGTTGGGGAGGTCAGTTTTAGTAGTTGATTTTTAAGACTTTTTAACACCTTTAGATTGGCTTAGCTCTGGAATTGTATCTCAATCGGACGTTATGTACATATAATTTAATTTGTATTTCTATATTTTAATAGCTTGCAGCTAATGTAATGATTGAATAGAGCTAAAGTAATTATGAACGTTTATTTTATTCTACGGATATTTAATTTCTTAAATTTATTAATGTATCAAAAATATTAGTAGTATTATATAGTATGTGGTATTATTTATGTTTGACATTCATTTTGAACTCAAAGACTGCTCTTAAATAACCAAACCAATTCCCTCAAAACTTACAATTGAATAAAGCATGAAATCTTTTTTAACGATGTAGATTTTTAACACCTATATCTTGAATCTGCAGGTACTTCCGAAGCCAATTACAGCGCTTACTTATGACTTAGTAATGAAATTATTGGAGCGAGGAATCACCAAACTTATTATAAATAATGGCGATGGTTACGATAACAGTATTATTGTGACTCATAACAGGGGTGCGATCGCACTGTATAATGTAAGTCTTACAGATTAAGACAGCGTATTTACTGAATATATAATATTTGATACTACATACTTAGTATCAAATATTATAATGAGTTTTGTGAATCTAGACTTCTTCAAGAGAAAATTCATTTAGATGACTTTAGATTAGATTCTTAATTATTAAATATTAACAAGTTTTAAAACTAGACTTGACTTCAAATCGCATCATGAAATACAAGCTTAACTTTTTTTAAGAAAAGATTGTGGCTTGCCTCTTATTCTTCAGTAATTATTCAATCTCATTCGTCAATTTTGACTTACAAATATTTTACCGCCTGCGTTAACAACACAGGGATATGCATTTTTTCTGGAAAGTAACGAATTTAAATTATGGAAAGAAATCTCGGATATCAAGTGGTCGTTTAGAATATTTACCACCAAAATTGTATGCTATGTGCAATAAAAATCACTTTTTGCAGACTGTTTATCGTCGCGCCCCAAAAACTATTGATATTAATTTGAAAATGTTGGAAATGTCTGTACACGGTCATAAAGTGGCCGATGAGAGTATTCTGAATACAGCAATACATCGCCGAGAACCACGTTCAACAGACAAGCTGGTTGCGATCATGGATATGCTTAAGGTATGCTTAAGTATGTCGTATACCTACATATAACCACGCATTTTCCCGCAGAGGTAGGGAAAGAACACGACTTTTCGCATGCACGACCCTAACGAATTCAAATATAATAATTGTGCTTCCCCAAAAAAAAAATATATTTTTCCTCTGGTATAATTTATCAATTTATTTCCTCTTTTTAACTCACAAAAATCCAAAGAAAAATGAGACAAAAAAATGTAATCGGTTCTGTATTTTCTAGAATCTCTATATAGCTAAAGGAAGAATGAAAGACACGGTAAAAACAGTTTTGAACATGAAGATAAATATAGAATCAGATAATTTACTGAAAATGTGTAATAATATCATTGAATTGGACTCTGAAATACTGAAACACTTTATAAATCATGGCGTTACTTCCATGGCGAGCACTTTTACCCAATTTATAGCTATGAGTGTGTTATTAGAAGGAAAATCAGGTAATTTTTATTATATATCCTTCCACATAACTTACGAAAACTTATTAAATCTGCCAACTAATTTGTATTAACGATCGATTTCTTTATTTCAGACTTTTCTCCGGAGCAATGTAACGAAATAAGTGTCATGTTAAATTCTGGGGATGTACTGTCGGCCGAGGTACCTCAGAGTCTAGCAGAGTTGGCTTTAATGCTTCAAGAATCTGGGATAGTAGAGGAATTCCGGAAACAAGATCCGAAGGCAGCCATGAACTGGCTCAAAACAAATTTACCGAACGTATTTGAACACGTAACAAAGTTGCTTGAACAACATGGACATAGAGCTATTATGGAAGTAAGTAAAGGCTAAAGGAGTTGATAACAAAATGGTGATAATGTGACTTAAGTTATCTTGCTTTACTAATGCCATAAAAAATTGAATATGCTTAAAAAAAAATAAAAATTAAAACTTGAGAGGTGTCAAGGGACACCCGGTTGGAACGAAGTTCCTTTCGATTAATTAGTGAAGGAATTGTAATAAAATTTTATTTTTTTTTAAGTTATAATAATATT
>JAOSYY010024960.1:0-10931 GCA_025727935.1 Hebomoia glaucippe | reverse complement strand
GTCTTAAGTTGGAGCATAGCACTCATTTTAAAGAAAAAGACGCTAAAATCGGTTCAGTAGTTTCCGAGTTCATCCCGGACAAACATCGTGACAGGAGACATATATATTAGATAATAAATTTTAATACATACCTCGCATTCCATAATAGGAGAATCTTTCGCAAAATTCATTTGTGACTATGAACGCAACGGCTTTCGGATATGGTAGTTTCTGAAAGACAAATATTAATATTAATATATTATCTATAACAACTGAAAATCGCGTCAAAATAGAGCCAGCCGTTTTGCAGATAAGTCGGAACAAAGGGCTGGACGAGTTTTGAACTATGGTTTGAATATAAAAAGCAAACATTATTCTATTAATTACTGTCACTGTGTGTGAATTGAATTTATGTTTTGTTTATTAAGATAGTAATAAAACATTTCGCGCCATAACATCGTCTAATCCCGAGTGAAAGTCGCATTGAAATCGGTCCAGCCGTTTCTAAGATAAGCCGGAAGAGGCATGGCTTATAAATCGTGTTTCTGTTATGTGATAGTTTCGTTTTTTAATATAGTAACGTTTGTTGACATTAATTTTTCATTGAACGACATTTCACAATCAACACAGTTGATTTTTAAATTGACGCTAAATTTGGACCGAGTGATCATGTTCCGAATTTCTTGTGCTTAAATGTAAAGCAACCGGTTCATACTGGAACCGGGTTTTATGGAAACCCAAAAGCAATTGTTGTTCTTCATTAAGTCAATTAACGGACAACTACAAAGATCTGATGAGACATGACTCGGCAGATCCTATACTATTTCGCATCTATACAATCCATACGATATATTACAATGCGAAAGTAAAAACTGCTGAACCGATTTAAATGAAATTTGGTATAGATAGTTTATAGCGAGAAAAGGGTGTTTCAGTGCGAATAGGGGTTCTAACTTTGAAAGTAGTAGGGAAGTTGTCGTTTTTGAAAGTTAAATCCCGCAAGTTGTTTTTAAGGTTGTTGATAAATGAATGTGTCACTTAAAGTTTGTAATAGTTTCAACCTCAAAGGTGTAAAATTACAATAGAATACGGACAATTTGTTTGGAAAAATGTGTATGTTAATGTTTTTTAAGTTAGCGACGAGAGATAAAAATAATATATAGACGATCGACTTTTTCGTCCCTTCATCAAAGGTGTCATTAATACTATCACCTGTCTTCGTTTTCGGGAGCAGTAACCAAACACCGTGTATAATTTATTTTATTGCATTGGGATCAAACGGAAGACACATACGACAAGCGTGTCCTTTAAATAATTTATATCATTCCAAGCGTGACTAACGAATGTTATTATGCATTCATATAAGTAAACGTTCTTTAAAAATTCCCACAATATTCATTCAAGAATTTTCTTCAATTATAGCAAGAAAAACTAATTCTATAAACTATTACTGCTCCCAGATTCGACCCGCGTATTTGAAATAGTTTATAACATAAACTGTCCAATTCGTGGCCGTTCACCACGATAATCAGTCAAAAAGTTTCTACGTTTCTATTCGTACTAGGCATTTTCATATGCATTTTTAAATAGACTATTATTTTGACATATAATTCAATTTTTATTTATTTCAACTGAACTTTAACACTAAATTATTATTAAGACGTAATATGAGAACAGCTTATACAAATCTCTTGTACAAGCACAAGGGTCGTCATGAAATTTTAAATCTAGAGTTAAAAATCTTTCGTCTCCCTGTTGGGGGATAGAATTGAATTTGTATATTATAACTAGCTAACCCAGCAAACGTCGTTTTGCCACACAAATGTATCGCGATTAAAAAATAGGCGTTGATTGAAGAGAAAATTTTGGGTTGTTTGTATTTTAATATGCTGTATCATAAAAAGTATAAAATAAAAATGTTGCCCAAAAAGTAAAAAAAGGGGTGGACCACCCTTAACATTATGGAGATGAAAAGTAGTTATCCGATTCTCAGATCTACTGAATATGCTTATAAAATTTCACGGCAATCGGTCGAGCCGTTTCGGAGGAGTGGAATTACCGTGTCACGAGAATTTTATATTGTAGATATATAATAATGTACAATATATCTATGATAAAAAATAAAAATAGTGCCGGCGGCGCGCGTCACTAGAAACAGATGATGCAATTAGACTAAAACCTTAAGATTTGCAACGCGTTTCCTAGTTGACGTTTCTCGGTGTCCATGGTCCCACGGGCAACGTTTATTATCGATGACATGTATGTAAGCAAAAAAAAATATCTTTTTTACTGTGGTATGATTGGTTATATGCGCCATAAACGCAGCCAATACATTTTTATTTCGATATACTTCTCCGGGATTAGAAAGCAGGATATTTGATGTTAGCCGCAGAACGCATATCAGAGAGACAGGTACCATTAACATAAAGATAAATGCAGACAATAAACGACAACAAATATTATCTTTTATATATATTATATATATATAATATTAACAGACAATAAATATTATCTTTTAAAATTATTTTATTTGAAAATCTTCGAGGTCGCCATTTATTATCGCGAATAACTCTACGCCTTATTCCATCCATAAAAACGTCACAATCAGTCAAAGAGATTGAATAAATTGTTGCTTTCTATATATATACTAATACAATGAAGCGTTACTTAATATATATAATAATAAACTGTTCAAAGTTTGTTGGGTTAATCGCGCTTATCTCGCGAACTCCTGATTTGAATTGATTCTTTTTTTTCTTTTTAGATAACCCATTTTTCGAGATATATGGATGTTTGGAGACTGCTCCCGAAAACAAGAACAGGTGATAGTACTATTGACACCTTTTATGAAGGGACGGAATAAAATTCGGTCGTGACTAAAAAAAAACTTATTTTTAAAACGTTTTATTAGAGTTATTTCGCTCCATCATGTTAGTCCAGCTGTTTTTATCATGCTTCATTGCTGATTTTTTTTGTTAGTAAAGTAAAGCATTTTTTATGAAACTGTCGTTTCATTTAGCCGTACTTACAAGATGGAGCGTAAATAATGATAATAAAAGTTTTAAAAATGACTCTTTTTCCATCCCATCAAAGATATCATTAGTACTAATCACTCGTCTCCATTTTCGGGAGCAGGCCTCAAACATCCTGTATTTTTTGTTAACTGAACGATAATAAAAACCATTTTAAATAAATTATTTACTAGATGAGGCGAGCGTGAGGCTTACTTATTTGATAATTTGTACAGCTGGTAAATTAATAATTACTGCTTCGTGATCTATCTACTTTTAATATAAGCATTTGGAAATTAATAGACTGAAGCCGAAACTCGCATTAGAGCAGATGAAATTTCAAAAAGCTGTTAGCGGCAATTTACAATATGTTTTATACTCGTATAAACTAAGTGTGTAACAACTTTCATTTAAGTCGATCCACCCGTTTTTGCGTAATTTAGTAACACACATTTCAACGATCATACTTTTCTTTATTTATAAAATTCATATATGTTCCACACCGTGAGACCGATTTTGTTGGAATTTAAGTGAGGTCTTCTTCTTAATCAGTCAATAATTATTAGTACTGGTACCGCCAAAAATGCTATGGGCCTTCAACCTAATATATAGTAATGCTATAAAGCTGAAGAGATTGTTTGTTTGATCGCGTTAATCTTAGAAACCGCTGGTCCGATTTGAAAAATTCTTTCACAAGGCTACATTTACCGAAGAAGGCTATAAACTGTATTATACTTTTAAAATGATTAGTGATCCTTACTAAAAGTCTAATAATGTAACCCGAGGTCTAAAAATCGAAAGTGAACGCGTGCGCAGTCATAATTCCCTTCCTTTCTATCGAAGTATTAACGGATTACGACTAGAACATCCGGTTAGTTTTAATAGCCACCGGGCTAAAAACGCAACGTCCCCCAAAAAAAAAAAGATTTCGACTGCAACATAAACAGGTAGGAGCCGTTAAATAAAATGGATCTATGAAATTCGTTGTGTCCGTTAGTTTTTGTTATAAAACAAGTATTATTATACAGCCCAATTAAGATGTAATAAATCACTTGTATAACTGTATATATATTGGTAAAGCTAGACTTTTATAGCATAACAGTTTTAAGCTTACAAAATATTGAAAGAGATTCGCTAGACGAGCCTATTTGTTGTAGAAATTTTATCATTTTGCACATTTTCATACGAACTTTGCCATCGAATTGCACAAATTCATAAAAACTATAATAATATTTACATAAAGCAATATCGTGTATGTTACACCATTTATAAATCAAGATCAGTTGGGGCGATATGAATTGTGTATTATTTATTAGATCAGTCGTCATACCGAAAAAAGTATAAATGTTTAATTAAGTTTTCTTTTCGTATATTATAATTTTAAATATAATATAATAGTTTATATGTTATGGCAACAGATATTACTTAAGGATAAACCTTTATACAGTTTCTCCTCGTCGAAGGTGTCAAGGCGATGTTACTCACAAGGTTGATTGCGACAATTGTTCGGACATTTTTATACCTTGCAATCACTCAGATGCTCAATTTAAGTATTTTCGCCAAGAAACTAACGCTCTTTTTCGATCAGATCCCAGAAATCGGAATTTAAAATAAATCGTAATATAAAAAGTAGTATTACGCCAGTGACGGTTCTCTCAAAATCGGTCAAAATGAACAGATAGACAAACATTTTTTGTATGGCTGTACACACGTACATACCAAAAAATATTTTTTTTCTGACTGTATGTTTGGTTTCAATGGAAGTTAGCCGATGTAATGAAGAATGTAGAAGTACTTTTTGAAAATTTATAATAAAAATATTCAGCGCGCCAGTCCCGGGCTCACCTTGTTACGTATAAAAGTGGTTGAAATTTTGTGTTACTAAATAAATTTATCGATTTCAATAACAATCTATTTTATATGATAGCGTTTGCCAGACAAATCAATTGACAGCTAGAGATAATCTATCTCGAGAATTAGATAAAGTCCCACTTGGAAGTTAAAGTTGAGACTAATATTGACGTATCTATACAAATGATATCTCTTCGCTAACAAACGTAAAGCTTACATAACACAAAATTATTGTAGGAAAGTGTGTAACATATTTCCTTTCAACAGCATTAAATAAATAATTAACAATTTCGAGTTTACATCACAAAAACAGTGGTGAAAAAATTCGATTGTCGATTCAACTCCTGGTATCAACCAGGAAACGCTTATTCGAATTGAAATGTTCTTTTAGTCCATTTATCAAGAAAGTCTTTCTCGATAGACTGTACAGAATCCACGCTACGGTCCACAGGAACGAATTATCACCCATATATGAAGCGATTGTTTATCTTAAAAACAAGTCGAAGATACCAAATATCAATGTTTGTATATTATCTTAAATTTATATTGTATCTTGATGTTTCTAAAAGATTTAACAAAATTTGTAACTGTATACAACTTTGTATGGACGTATGTTTTCTCAAAGGAGCTGAAGTCTCTTGCCCATTACAGATCAAGTCTGGATATATAGATAGTCATACGTAAATCGGTGCCTCCCTAAGACCATTAATATGTTTAACGAGGAATCTTTTCAACAGTTTCATCACATGAGTGTGGATTAGGGAAATTACTACGCATCATCGCTTAGTCACATCTAGGTACAAATATGTAATCTTATACTTGTATTTAAAACCCTCGAAACGGTTTGACCGATTTTATGAAATTTTATACGCTAATCAGTAGGTCTGGGAATTGGTTCCTATATATTCTTCATACATTTAAGTAATAAGGGTTGTCCACCCATAAAATTTATTTTTTACACAATTTTTTTGTTACGGAATTTAAAAATAGAACCCCAAACTTTCACTCCTCTACGATGAAGTCCTATTTTTTAATCGTGATCTACTTATCTGGCAAAACGTCGTTTGCTGGGTCATCTCGTATCTTTTTAAGTTGTTCGTCAATCTCGCTATAAATCATGGTCGACAAAAATTTAGAAAATACCTCGGTTTTGATGACTTTTGGTAAGGAGGTAGTTGTGCCAGTAGCAGTTTACTGTACTTAACAGTTTCTTAAAATTGCCGCGTTTTACATAATGCACACAGTACGAGTAGGTACATATATAAAATTAAGATTTTTTACAATTTTTGTCTGTTTATACCGGCTAATCACGGAAACGACTGGACCGATTTTAACGGACCTTTCACTGGAACCTAGCTGCTGTATTAAGCGGTAACTTTTAATATCTATATGTTAATAAATATGTTTTGTCCGTGTGTCTGTCACTAAACTTCCACTAAACCGCTGAACCAATTTACATGAAATTTTTTGTGCGTGTTTAAGGAAATTCGTGAATGATTTGCAATTTAATCTAAAAAGTTTATAAATTTTCCTATTTTAACGTAGAATTATTTAAAACAGAATATTGGTGTATTGGTGTGTTTTATGTATTTTTCACAGATAAGTTATATATTATAGATATTAGACAACGCAAGCAAAGTTGCGGGGGCAAGCTAGCTTATAAGTAAGCCAAGATGCCTTAACAAATGACAACTCAACGCTCTAGTAAACGTTAAAAATGTGCCGGTTTCATATTATTTACATACTAACTTCTACTCACGGCTTCGCTCGTATTAATTTTATACTTGTCAACCTAACTTGTTGTCAATATCTAACATTATTTCAGACTTAATTTAGTTTAGATTATTGGTTTATTATTTGAGGGTATTTATAAATACGTACAGATATATAATATGTCTGTATTATCAACTATAATAGCGTTAATCTTAATGAGTACGAAAGCGAGTATGGAACAGAAATACAATGTGTCTATTGATTTATACCAGCTAATGTAGAAAACGGCTTGATCGAATTTGACAGGACTTTCACTGCTCATCGCTGTTATAGCGCTTAAAATAAATAATTTGTTATACATATTTTTTATGCGAACTTAGAGCTATACTAACAACTCTGAAAAGGTTGCATACAAATCTGTTCAAGCGAAAAATTAATTATTTTTAATCCATCAGGTTACATTTTTGACTCAAATATGAATTGCTATCGGGTTTCCCGTTCGTAATTGTAATTACAAAATCTCATACATTCCTAATTAGTAATGCATGAGACTTTATCCGCTTCAATCTCATGTATGTATCGATTTTATTATGATAATCGTAAAACAAAACGAGTCTAAGTTATTCCTTATGATAATACCTATTTACAGGTCGCAATCCGATCACAATCGGTCTAGCCACTTCGGAGATTATCCGTAACAAACACGTACACAGACAGAAAATATAAGTTCGTGTGACTGCTATAAGTATAGTATTATTGAATAGAAGCAATGATTTTAATCTCACAAACAGACATTATGAAATGTCTGTTTGTGTGTATGAATATTTACAGTATAACGCACAGCTTTGTTAATAAATATGTTCTTAGAAATAGTTAAAAATGAATATACGAAAACTTAAACAACTGTTCGATATAGTTTTAATATAATAATCACTTTAAAAGTCAATATCGCTCGTTACATACTGTAGGTAATTTAAGCAAGCGTGATAAAAAAACATTGTAACCGTATTTAAAATAGTTATCTGTCTATATAAGGCGCTATTAAAAATGAGGTAACATATTTTCCTGAAACACACAATAAGCGTTTCTTAAATAATAACAAGTATAATTATTGGCATTGCATATAATAATCGCTTGGCGCGTGTAATTTTACAAATCCACTTACCCCGCTCTTGCCTTCTACCTCCATTTTGCGTTAATCAAATAGCGGAACATAAAATTATTCAAATTACAATAGTTAGATATTATTTACAACTTATATTTTATATCGGAGTACGTAAACATAATCGAGAATTATTGCGTAGCGCTTGCGCAGAAAACACGTGCAATGAGTGACTGTGCGCGCGACTGACTGAGGGCCATTGGATGGTGAGACGTAACGCAAA
This sequence comes from Hebomoia glaucippe, assembly GCA_025727935.1. Taxonomy (NCBI): domain Eukaryota; kingdom Metazoa; phylum Arthropoda; class Insecta; order Lepidoptera; family Pieridae; genus Hebomoia; species Hebomoia glaucippe. The sequence continues at coordinate 2,992 of JAOSYY010024960.1, read as the reverse complement.
CTTACAAACTGGAACCGACCTTGACTCATCTCTTTAGTGGTGGAAAGTGTTAATATCAAAGAAAATGTTTTGGGACTGCTCCCGAAAACGAAGACAGGTGATAGTACTAATGACACCTTTGATTAAGGGATGGAATAAAATTCGATCGTGACTAAAAAAAAATCATATTTTTAAAACGTTTTATTAGCGTTATTTCCCTTCATGATGTTAGTCCAGCTGTTTTTGTTATCATGCTTTATTGCTGGTTCTTTTGTTTTAGTAAAGTAATGTATTTTTTATGAAACTATCGTTTCATTTAGCTATACTTACGAAATGGAGCGTAAATAATGCTAATAAAAAGTGTTAAAAATATGTTTTTTTATAGTCAGTATCGATTTTTTTTCCGACCCTTCATCAAAAGTGTCATTAGTACTATCACCTGTCTTCGTTTTCGGAAGCAGTCTCCAAACATCCTACATAGTGAGTGATCCAGAAAAGACAGATCTATGTTATCAGAGGTTTTTTTATAGAACGTTATAAGAGAAACAGTTCCGTAATATATTAATGTTGCGTAACTTTAACCGTTCAGGGGCAGCAAACGCACCGGAAGTTATAGAAAGTAATAATTTTTTGCAATATTTTTTATTGGTATTCGCTCTCCTATTGGTCGCAGCGTGGTGTCATATGCCTTTTAACCTTCCTTGATACATGAGCTATCCGATACTAATCATCAGGAACCACTGGTTCCAATTCTTCATTTAAGTCCAGTAGTTCCTGCGCTATCGAGCAAACAAACGGACTCTTCAGCTTTATAATATTAGAATAGATTATTTATTATGTCTACAAAATGTTGGTCTCCTATACTAATGCAATAAATCAGAATAAACAAAAAAAATTAATAAGACACCTCGGAAGCAGGGTAACGACTTCTCCAAAATGGTTGCGACTGTTTGAAAGTTTTGTAAATTTTTCGGAACGAGAAAGCATTCGTGTAATTGACCTTTTACTGAGACACTAATAAATTTTATTGTGCCTTAAAAACCTTGAATACTGCCTAAGCATATTTTTCTCAACAAAAGTCAACGATCGGAAAGTGCACTATGGCGCATGACTTTATTTATAAACCTAAATTTATTACCTAACTTAAAAAGTTGGATTATCCTAGTGAGATTCATAGACAGACATATGTATCCTAAAACCAATTTTAGAACCTCACTTGACTAGAATAGTTGCAAGTTTCCTTATGTTTTGCGAAAGCCAAACTGAACGGGACAAAAATTGATATCAAAAGTTCAACTTTATGTTGCAAAAGAGAATGTCACCTCTATTTAATCAGTATTACGTAAATATTCATTCATTTCTCACAGTTAGTTAAGCTTAACTTTCTCCGAAACAAATATATTTCTACAAAATTTCTATGAGGTAATTATTAATTAATTAAAATTAGTATTAACATAATCTCGGGCACTAATGGTTCGGATTAAAAAATAGTGTAGTGTTGGATAGAACTTTAATAGTGGCATGCTAGGGGTTGTATAAAACCAGCCTACGACCTACCGAAGTGGAGTTTAACAGTGTCGCATAAACGACGAAATTTTATTTTAAGTGGTTTTGTTACGTGCGCTGCGAAACAATTATCTATAATAACAGTTGCTTTTTAAAAAACTTCAGTTAGTTTAATTATACAAAAGTATAAAATTTACATATTTATACACGAGTACATTCATTTCTTTATTACATAGAAATGTCCGATTTTAAATTTGCAATTTTAGCATTTTATAAAAACAGCTCGTACGAACAGGTTATTGAACTGCAACTTAATGGACTTGGCCTGAATAAGTTATTCAAAGTTACATGTGAGATAATTATGGTTTAGGTAAAGTGTATATTGAATGTACAGACACACATTACGATTTATTATACGAGTATGTATATTTTTATTTTTATTTATTTACTTATTACTACATTAAAAAGATACTTAAATATAACAGTGTGCTATAAACCATAATTGATTTTTCTGCACACCACCATAAATTATGAATTGAAAAAAAAAAAAAAATAGAAAGTTCCCTGGTATTATCAATAGTTTTCGCAGTGAATGGCAAATAACTACATCGTAATAATTATACGAGTATATTTCTTCTGTCCGTTTGTTTGTCACTAAGCCACTGGGCTATTTTTTTTTAATTTACATGAGTGCTACGTGGGATTCGAGAATTGTTTAAATTTACTAAAAAAATAATTGTATCCCAGACGGTTGTACACGAGAGCGTCTGTCGGGTCCGTATGTCGTAAAAGCCGCTTGATATAGGCTAAAGAATTTTCAAATTTTCCCTTTATAAATTCAGATGATATATTTAATTGATCTCTGCATAGTAGTGTATAATATAATTAATTCACTAAAACAGTATACACTTTTTAATGCACGTAAAACACTGTTTTATAACTATTATATGGAATAATATAGTATTCGCCCTTAAATTATTTGGCTTGTGAGAACCAAAACTCTAGGAATTACCTAAATTTTATCTAGACTAGCCGAGCGATAAAAATTCGATAACAGAACAGATGATTCTGTTATTTTCTGTACATTGACTATACATATTGGCGATAGGATACTTGTAATAAGGCTTAAAGACTAGGCTTACGACTGATAACAATTTGAGAGCAGAGTTAACAAAGATATCTTTGTAATAACTTTGTAAATAATACTAATAAAACTTGAATAAATTCATTGTGGACACAATGCTTAAAGGGGCCATAGTTTAAGGCTCTTCGATGATTCTGAGATTCGATCGATTCTGAGTTTGTTTATTAATCCCGCCAAATCGTTAAACTGACGTTGATTACGTTTCACATAGAGATAACTCTTGAGGGTTATAGGCGACATAACGAAGAATTATTTAAATAATAAACCTTATTGAGAAAAATATATATATATTAATATATATAAATCTCGTGTCACAATGTTTGTCCTCAATGGACTCCTAAACCACTTAACCGATTATAATAA
>JAOSYY010024958.1:0-10937 GCA_025727935.1 Hebomoia glaucippe | reverse complement strand
ATCTATGAGAATCGGCCAACATCTATTTTTCATCCCCCTAAATGTTAGGGGTAGTCCACCCCTAATTTTTTTTTTATGTATTAGACAAAATGTTTAATTTCTATTTTTTTATGATACAACATATAAAAATACATACAATCCTCAATTTTCACCTCTAAATATTAAAAATTTATGTGGCAAAATGACGTTTGATGGGTCAGCTAGTATCGTATAAGACTGCGTCGTGGCGTTATCCGCGTCTTTGTCAAAAACTATTTAGGTGACTGTATTTAAGTCACTCCATTAAATTAGGTATCTGCAAGTACAGTGCCAGTCCCGTGTGATCTAGCCATATCGGAAATTAAACGGTAGGTACAAACAAACAACACTTACAGATTTTAGTTTTTCTACAATACACGTACAATCTCTAGCTGCTCAACATATTAAATAGAAAATCTGTGTATCAATTAAAAACGTTTTCAGCGAGCATTATGAAAATTGTTACGTTCACAGCGTTCGTATTAGTTCAAAGGTTATGCCGTGCCCTCATCCAGACTCGTGAAATTGATATAACAGATTGCCGATAGATGGCAGTCCGAGGACTACCGTCTTTTTACATCACGCTGATAATGTTACGAGCGTTCCAAATAAGACCTGTCCAATAGCTGCGCTCTTCGGTTAGGCATTTCGAAAATATATCGAGTAGATATCTTAAATTTTTGGGGAACGTTTGCTCTGATATTAAGTGCAAAGTTCTTATATTTTATTAAGGTCGCTGTTACAGATGTAATAGCGTTTTACTGAAAAAAATTGTGTATTAAATGTATATTAAAAAATAAAATTTTGTTTTAGTTTCCTAATAAACAATTTCAATTTGTAATACTATTTGATTAGTAGTCTTAATTCTGTAATCTCCATATGTATATGGCAAGTTATGTTGCTATCTGTTTTGGGACCAACTAATTTTGTTTTTTACGATAGGAAGACAAACGGGCATACACTTCACAAGCGATTCCTATCGCCCAGGGATATCTCGAAGATCAGTAGCCGATGCGTTGCCAACGTTTAAAACCTTCGCCATATTACATCAACTGTCAAAATACGACGGATATTATGAGTAGCATTTGCGACTATCTTGGAAGATTTTTATATAAATATTATTTTGAACTGATTATAAGTTTTTATCTTGTGGACTGTTTGGGGACTGCTCCCGAAAAAAAAGCACTTGATAGTACTAATGACACCTATCATGAAGGGACGGAATAAAATTCGATCAGGAATAAAAAAATCGTATTTTAAAAACGTTTTATTAGCGTTATTTCGCTCCATCATGTTAGTCTAGCTGATTTTGTTATCATGCTTCATTGCTGGTTCTTGTTTTTTAGTAAAGTAATGTATTTTTATGAAACTATCGTTTCATTTAGCTGTACCTACAAGATGGAGCGTAAATAATATAAGTGTTAAAAATATGTATTTTTTTAGACATGATCGATTTTTTCCGTCCCTTCATCAAAGATGTCATTAGTACTATCACCTGTCTTCGTTTTCGGGAGCAGTCCCCAAACAGCCTGTATAAAAATTGATACTTCTTTAAAATTGAATAGGAATATTAATTATCTGATAGACGCGTTGTTTGTATCGGTTGAAAAATAAAAGTCGGTCTATTTTACGGTCACGATTAATTCCTGAACGTTTAAAGAACTAAATATACACGCAGTTGTACATTTTTTTTTTCATTAACATTTCATTGTAGAGATAGCCGATTTTTTCCGCAAGAGGATTGAACTGTACTATTGTTCTAGTGTAATTAAAAATTACTGACTGAGGAAATAAAAAGCTTTGTGGCGTCGAGAGATCGTTAGCAGAAGCCAGCAGAAAGAGCAATGTTTTTAATTTAATTTTTAATTAATGGGACAATTTGTATGGGACGTATATTCTATTTGGATGATTTTGTCTTCTTTGAGCACTACCCGCGCATTGAACATATAAGAAATTTCATAATGACGGTTTCAACGTGCAAATACTTGCCTGTTTTATTAAATTTTCATTTATAAGATCACTAATGTTCTTAGAAATTCTATATTATAAATACTAGCTGACCAAGAAAACGTCACTTTGCCACATAAATACATAGGGGTTATATAACTTTGGGGTGGACCATAACTTTTAGAGGGATGAAAAATAGATATCCGATTCTCAGACCTACTGAATATGCATAAAAAAATCATTAGAATCAGTCGAGCCGTTTCAGAAGAGCTTGGAAACGAGAATTTTATATATTAGATTACGTGTGAGTTCACTCAATGACGAATGAAATGAATTTATAATGTGTAAACATTTTCCTAGTGGAATAATTAATAAATAGATATTAGAAAAGTTAAAGAAATTTTGATACATAAATTGGCATTTTATTGACCCTATGTACGTAATTAAATTCGTTATATTATTTAAAAAAATTTCATCCATTAGACCCGTTAAAATAGGTCCAGTCATTTCCGAGATTAGAACGACAGATAGACATATAGACAGACAACAACTTTATAAATCGTGTTCCTGGTATTTATAGAATACTGTTCTTTGATATAAGCCTTAAAAACACTTGTTAGTAAGGATATATACATTAACTCTTAAAAATATTTAATAAATAAATGGCTTTGATGCCCAAGTTTCCCTTTTAGTCTTCTACAAGTTAAATGAGAGAGCTTATTAGTATACAGGATGTTTGCAGACTGCTCCCGAAAATGAAGACAGGACTAATAACACCTTTGATAAAGGGACGAAATAGAATTTGATCCTAACTAAAAAAAACCCATATTTTTATAACGTTTTCTTAGCGTTATTTCGCTGCATCATGTTAGTCTAGCAGTTTTTGTTATCACGCTTCATTGCTGGTTCTTTTTTTAGTAAAGTAATGTATTTTTATGAAACTTACGAGATGGAGCGTAAATAATGCTAATATAAAGTGTTAAAAATGTTGTTTTTGTCAGGATCGATTTTTTCGTACCTTCATCAAAGGTGTCATTAGTAATATCACCCGTCTTCGTTTTCGGGAACAGTCCTCAAACATCCTGTATTTCAAAAGGAAAATGTTCACAAATTCAAGCGAACTCCCTGAAAATTGTGCTTCAGTTTTGTATAAAGCGAAGACGCTACTTAGATGAGTAACTTAATTACATCTCCAAGTAATTTCATGCAACTGACAATAAGAAGCCAGAAACACGTTTACACGGCGTAAATAAGTCCTGTAAAGGACTCTGAGCAGCATAGGGCCCCGTTTATATGGAGATACTATTATCGACGGTAAGAAAAGTCGGATCGTATAAACTAAACATACGATATCGTACGTGGGTTGAAATACTCTAAGAGGCCGTGCAAGTATTACGTTGTTTTGCTTATTTTGCATGACATTAGAGGTAGGTCTGTCTAGATAATTATTAGATTGAATCATGGATCATTAAAAAATCAATATGTTAATTGAATAATGTTTACGTAAGGATGGAGGAGAGGTAGGAGGGGGCCGGGGATAAATAATTGTAATAAATCAGCTTACGTAACACTTGAATGGCCCCTAAGTTTAATATACTATTTGAAACACCATTTGAAAAGGTGTACAAAATCGTCTCGATAACTGTGCAGTGATCAATCGATACCCAGCCACTCTGGAGCAGTATCTGCCACTTGACAATTACTTATTACTTGATTTAATACGAAAGCCGTTCTTCAGTTACCACAGTTATCTTCTGATCTTAAACGAGGAATATCGATTATCATTTGGGAGGAACTTCTAATAATTTATAATTTCCGTCCGGATCACGTACCACCGTTCATAGATGGAAATGTCGTGAAGTGCTATGCGCTATCGATTTTAGTCTAAATTAAATAAGGCCTTAAGGTTGGTAGGGTCTTCTAAATCTACTGATCTTGGAGGTGTCCATGGGCGACAGAAATTGCTTAATATATGTGAACTGTATGCTCGTTTGCTTTTCTATCGCATAAAGAAAAGCATTTAATCATTGAACATACTCAAAAACGAGTTTTAACTCCGATAAAAAAGGCGTTATAAGTTCGACGTGTCTTTTGATAGGTCTTTTGTATGACTGCTAACACAATCGAAATGACTTTTGGCTATAATGTGTAGAACATTATTAAAAATTATGTATCGTAATTTTGTTGAATGTACCTATGAAAGGAGTTATTATCAAAAACTTATTACTTACGACGGTGGCACGCGAATTCTCACTTCAAAATGTACGAGGGTCTCCATGTAAATTGCGCTTTATGCAAAGTTTGTTTAGCACGAGTCAGCTTGCATTTAAGTGCGTTCACTGTTCGAGGACATTATTTACTTCTAAATAATACAAACGGAGCGCTTAATAATTTATTTATTTAGTAAAGTGTATATATTTCCTGTGAGAAAAATTCTTGTAATAGAAGGAATGTTTCATTAAAGCGAAAACTTATTAATTGCACGTTAGTAGTGTTTAATGTAGCCTAATATGACCAGTAAAAGAATAAACTAAAAATAAGAAGGCTATGTAGCCCAGCGGTTGTGTAAAGCAACCGCGACACCGGAGCACCGGGGTCGAGTCCAGGTCGGAACGCAGATACATTTAAAAATATGTAACGTTTGTTCTGCGTCGGTTACGGACTATGTGTGGCCGGACGAGTGTAAAAATGCAGGCATTTCGCGTCTTAAATGTGGTGGGAGGAACACCTAATAATTTATAAGTCCCGTCCGGGGCACGTAGCACCGTTCGTAGATGGAAAAGTCGTTAAGTGATATGCGTGTTTCGATTTCAGTCTATGACTTTCCGAATACTGGAAATAAAAATAATATAAGGCCTTAAACTTGGCACCGCGTCTTCTAAATGTACTGATCTTGGAGGTATCCATGAGCGACAGAAATCGCTTAACATAAGTGAACTGTATGCTCGTTTGCCTTCCTATCGCATAAAAAAATAGCAATTAATGTAATATGGCCAATAACTCTTCCGTAACTCCCAACTGTTTGTGATATTCTGTGGTTTTAATATACTAGGTCACAAGTTGCCCTTTAGTGCACCGGATGTAGGCTTTATCCGTTTAGATCGCGGTCTGACGCACGGCTACAAATGACTGTTTTGAATCGCGCCACTGTATCAAGGCCGTATTAGAATTTCAATGTTTGCTTTAAAATGGTTACAGGAGAATTCTCCGTTCGCAATTTCCCTGGATTGTGTAGCTTAGTAAACATCAATAAAGCACAACAAGAGATTATTGTTACTATATTACGTAATTAATATAGAAACTCCTAGCCTCTGACAGCGGTTTCAAGCACTTTTATCATTTTTATCCACTTCTTGTCTATCACAAAGGTTTTGGGTGACATCTGTGGGTCTATGATTTATTATATGTAAAGAAAAATGAAGACAATTATTAAAATAAATAAAAATAATAAATTAAAAATCTTATATATATATATATATATATATAAAAGAAAATTGTGTTAGTTACACTATTTATAACTCAAAAACGACAAAAATTTGGTGGTGAGTTAGCTTGGATACAGGAGAAGGGACATAGGATGCTTTTTATTCCCGTGGGACGTGATAAAAAGTGTAATAACGAAATGAAATTGACAACTGAATAATATTATCTATGGTTGAAAATTTGGCAATTAGAAATATTGAAGTTGACCAGTTGATGTATTTGTTAAGTTTCTATCAGCTTATTGTGATATTATCATTTATAATGTCGCGTTTTTTTATACTTATTATCCTAATAACAAATTGAACTTAAAAAATCCAAAATCCACTCATTGATTGCCTCTAAGGCGGAACAAAGTTCGCCGGGCCAGCTAGTTAAGAATAAAGAAAATATTTAAACGCGGAAAACGGAAAAAGTAGGAAATTCGATTTTTGTTTAGACGCAAATTTGGTAATTACTAAATTAATCGCTTATACCTTAAGGGTTTTATATACTCAGCCATATACTTCACAATTTAAATTGATATTGAAATATTGTAAAATTTAAACTGTCACGGAACAAAGTTATCGACGCCGGCGTACCTAGGTGACAGGTTCGTGGCGCCCGGTTGTCAGTAGAGTGTCGATAACTCCAAGAAGCCATGAACGTGATATTAAAATTCTCTGTGCATAAACAACTGTGCATTATGAAATTTAAGTAACGGTTCCTTTGAAAGGTGGACTTAATGTGTCTGACAGAGCGTAAGAACCATCGAACTGTCTTTTTATACTAGTAGAAAACCAAACGAATGTCAGTAATGCTTCTTTGAATTCAAAAATAAAACGTGTACTGAAAGAAATGAGCGAGATATTTTAGACAGAGCAATGTAACGATCAAAAATTGACATAATTTATTGCTAATATTTTTAAACAGGCGTATTAGAGAAATAATGTATTTGTCTGTTACCGTACAAGCAGTTTTAATGCTAATGTTTATATTATTCTGATGTTCTGTTTTATAAACTGAGATTCTAGTCACAGAGGTAAGTATAAATGTTTGTATTCTGAAATGGAAAGTGTTAAACATCCGTAATTGTCTCATGTTTATCAAACAATTGTTTCTTTTGTTCCCCAGTTTTAATTTTGACGTGGTGGCGATGACAATATGCCCGGCAATCGGTTAAAAATTGTAAGTATCTATACAGATGAAATTGGAGTGGCCATAGTTTTAAAATAACTGCTTCTTACTAAATGCATAGGGTATACAGCGTGCATATACCAATAACTTTTGTCCATTTGTTCCGGCTAATCTCTGAAACGGCTGGATTCGAAATAAAAAATAAACAAATTCGGCAGCTAAACGTCACTAAATACAGCTAATGTTTTGATCTTGGAGGTGTCCATGGGTGACAGGAAGCGCTTAGTATAAGACTGTATGCTCGTTTTCCTTAGATCCGGTTAGTTTTCATAGCCACTTGGTTAAAAACGTGAACGTCCTTTAAAAAACAAAAAAAGCGTTCCACTGCCTACCGTATAAAAAAGTGGTTGATAAAATCGATTAGAAGACGAGCGTAGCCGCGGGAAAAAACTCGTTTACAACTAATGGCCGTATTATACGCACGTAATATTGCCTTTTATTTTCTTTAACAGCGGATGTCTACTGTGTCGTTCGAAGATAATTTTCGTAATATTTGCATTATGTATGCGTCTGCTCTTCGTTGATATTTCTTACCCCCAAAGTTGAAAAAACATGCTTAAAATATCATTCTTACTTATGTTATTTTGCCATTTAAAAGTAGCTTCTACTGAGGTTTCAGATGCAAAAAATAGAGCGTAGCGTTAATTCACATTAAAAACATAACGTTCTTAGTCTCATTCAAACCGCTCAGGCTTTATATTCAAGAATCTATACTAAGACTAGACTGTTTATCTGTCTACCCGTTATAAAATAACTAGCTTTTCGCCGCGGCTTTGCTCGTGTTAATGTTGACTTTGTGTACCAATTTTCAGAGTTTTTAAGAGTTATTCCAAGTTTGAAGTTTTTAAATGATGTAATTAGATATTTTTTTTAGTTTAGTTTAGTTGTTAGTTACCTCCATCGAGCCATCTCTCATTCAGGGTCCCAGCTAACACAATAATAAAATTCATCTCAATCGGTTCAGCGGTTTAGGTACGAGAGTTATAAACACTATGTAACTTAAGAGTAAGATTAAGAAGTTTGAATTTATTAACAGTTTAATTGATATTCCGGATTCTTATTTACAGAAAGTAATGATTTTTTTTATGATCATCGCGGTGAAGAGTTTACCAATCTACAACGGATTCAGTGTGAACTTCAGTCCGTTATTAAACAAAGAAGACAACAAAGCCAAGACATTTGGTGCTCTGTTCGCAAAAATACCACAAGAGTTGCCTAGACGACCGCAAGAAGCGCTGTCTCAAACCATTTTTTCAAAGACCGGCATTCTAGGTACAGGCAACACGAATCAAATAGCCAAAATCATATTTCCGTCCAGAATGACCGCACTAGACCATAACATTAGCAGTTGGAGCGAAGCGAATTATATTAACATTCCAATTATAAAACAGCCAGTAGATGATTACAAAATTTTAATCGCCGAAGCGCCACCGAACGTCAAAATTAACAAGATTAACGATAGCAAACCTTTAATTGTGTATATCGTATTTCCAAATGAGAATAGTAATGACGCTAATTTAAAAATACCTAGTATTTACTTCGTACGCGAAGCGAAAGGTCGTATCGATATTCATTCTAATCTAAAGTTGGATCCGTTTATAATTGTCGATCATAATCGGACTGTAACTAAGTTGAAGAGCAAAGAAATCTCTACGTACGTCAGATTCAGGAATAAATTGATAGATCATTATAACAGCGTACATTAATTTTGTACAATGCATTTAAAGTGACAGTTTATTTATTTTTGAACACTGTATTATTTTAAGAGGAAAATATATTTTTATGTATGTACGTTTTTAATTTTTTTATTAATTGTCCGGCCTAACAGAGAAGTCTGAAAAATCTAATCAAATGCTAACCGAAAAAAAAGATTTCAGTCTATGAATTTCCGAATACTCAAAATGAAAATAAAATAATGATTTAACGTTGGCAACGCGTCTTCTAGATCTACTGATCTTGGAGATGTCTATGAGAAATCGCTTAATATAAGTGAACTGTCTGCTCGTTTGCCTTCCTATCGTACAAAAAATGCAACATGTTTATACATTTGTATTTTGTAGTATATATGTTACAGATAGTATCTATAATGAAAGTATTCCATCTAGGCGTCGCGCGCCGAATTGAATATACAAGTTTCTACAGAGAACCTGGTGTAAGGATGTTACGAAAATCAATTTTATTAAAATATGTAACAGACGTATTTATTGAAAAATCTTTAGTAGTTAGGTAATTTTGCAATAGAATTAAGTATTATATAGACAGTATTTAGGAAACATAGTTAGTACAAAATAGAGAATATTTCATGTTTTAGGTTTCCTATCCATTACCTAGTGATGTCCCTGCCCGGACTACGTTCGTAAAGACAAGTTTACTTAAATACTCCCGAACAAATATTAGATTTCGTGTTACTCTCTACAGAATGTCTGAAACATTACATTCACAACCACAAATAAAGACATTTCACGCGTCTACTGTGTCATTAAAAATAAATTATGACGTATATTTTTTATATTTATCATTTATTCTTTAATTACGATTTTATTTACGGCTCATATACTTATTTTTTATCTTCTAAGTTAACTGTGAAATATTTTTAGGATGTCTCTGTTTCTCTATTTCTTGTTATGACTGTTTTGTTTTCTTAATTTAAAATGAGAAATAACTATATAAATTGTATAGAATGTCGAATTATACACTTTGTCAGTAACATATACATCATTCTTGGAGTGTAATCTCAAGATTCTTTGATGGTTATTATTTGACATCCTGTGTGCTCTTTTGCTTTCTCATAAAATTTAAAATTTCAGGTCAAGCAGCTTTTAATAAATTTCCTTTACTTATTAGGAAATAAGCTAAGAGGCTTTCGAGAAATTTCACCCCCGAACCTTAAATAACAATTCTACGCAAACGATGAACCGCCAAATTTTGAGTGGCTTTTACGAGGTGACATTTAACAGACAAATTTTATGAAATACTAGGTACTAGCTGAGGTGGCAAGCGTAGTTCTGCCACTGTTTTTTTTTGGAGGTGGGGGCTGTATACAGGCTGTTTTGGGACTGCTCCCGACAACGAAGACGGGTGATAATAATGACAACTTTGATGAAAGGACAGAAAAAATGGATCCTGTTTAAAAAAGACATATTTTTAACACTTTTTATTAGCATTATTTACGCTCCGAAATATATAAATACATATACATATATATATAAAAATACATTAATTTACTAAAAAAAGGACCAGCATAACAAAAACAGCTGGACTTTAAAATTAGGATTTTTTTAAATTCACGGTTGAATTTTATTCCTTCCCTTCATCAAAGAGTGTCATCAGTACTATCATCTATCTTCGCCTTCGCAATCCGTAAACACCCTGTATATACAAGTTCGCAAACAGGCTGAGACGTCTCTAGCGGCTCCTCCTCAAAATCATTGTCCGGTTACTGGAGTTATATATAAGAAACCAAATTGTATAGCTTTTCAGCACCAAAAAAAAACAGGCTGAGACGATCATTGACCAACCCTAAGAAAAGAAAATTTAAACACTGTTAAATAAATTGAGAATATTGATATCACATAGCGTATCATTGACCGTGAATTTCAGGCACTTGATATTGAATTGCAAGCGGATTGGAACGACGTCAAACAATTGGATAATCCTATTCAGTGATTTGTGTAGAGATTCAGCTATTGTAAGCTGAATATTGTTTGTGGTTATGGTTATTCAGTCTGTTAGTTTTGGTCTATACCGTTTTGTAAATGTAATAAGGTGGCAATCATGTACTAAGCACAGTAAATTATATACAGAGTGTTTGGAGGCTGCTCCCGAAAAAGAAGACAAGGCATAGTACTAATAATTTTTGAGTGACCAATGAAACTAAGTGTCTCGAATTTAGTTTTCCGAATAGCGTTCTATTAAGGTTTGATGAATATTCAGTAGAGTTTGCAGTCTTGGCCGTCCTAGGCCCAGGCCTTAAGGCCTACCTTATCTACCACTGTCAACATTTCTATACACTGGCCAATAAAATAATATATTAAAAGACACCAAAACAAATCCTACTATAACTTGAGACCTTATTTTTTATCTATCTATATCTTTATAGATAGATAAAAAATAAGGTCTCAAGTTATAGTAGGATTTGTTTTGGTGTTTGACGACTGCTCCCGAAAACTAAGACAGATAACAGTACTAACGACACCTTTGATGAAGGGACGGAATAAAATTCGAACCTAAAACGGCTTCACCGATTTTGACGGGGCTTTCACTGGCAGATAGCTGATGTATTTAGGCGTAACTTAGGGTACTTAACATAACTCCCC
>JAOSYY010024956.1:0-10943 GCA_025727935.1 Hebomoia glaucippe | reverse complement strand
GGTTTATAGGGAAAATTGACAAAGATGTAGCTAGCAATCGTACGGAATGAACTGTCAGGCGGTGAAATAATTTCATCCATTGTGCGGAGTTGAGCTGCGGCGAATGTTCGTTTAACAAAATTGTTACTTTCCATATGTCTACAGAGAGAATAATATTTAACTTAACCATCGATATTAATTCTATTAGTTTTATGTAAACATGATGAGGGTGGATGCAGTATCTCGCGATTTTGATGTGCACTAAAGAAATGGAACGAGCCTTTACCTTTTTGATAGGCCGGCAACGCGTCTCCAAAACCCTTCCTGGCGTCCATGGGCGACGGTAATCGCTTGCTGTATGCTCGGTTGCCCACCTATAATATAAAAACAGCTTATATTACGTGCTATATTAACTATTTGCTTGTGGAAATCTCGTCAAAATCGTTCAAGCCGTTTTGCAACAAAAAACAGTTTTATATAACGAGTGTTAGCGGAGTGCTCGCGAAAATGAAGACAGATGATAGTACTCATGACACCTTTGATGATGGTACGGAAAAAATTTGATCCTAACTAAAACAAAAATCATATAGTAAAAACGTTTTATTAGCGTTATTTTGTTCCATCATGTTAGTACAGCTAAATTAAACAATAGTTTCATAAAAATATATTACTTTACTAAAAAAACGAACCAGCAATGAAGCATCTTAACAAAACAGCTGGACTAAGGTTATGGAGCGAACCGTTTTAAAAATATGATTTTTTTAGTAAGTATCGACTTTTCCGTCCCATCATCAAAGGTGCCATGACTACTAATAGCTGCCTCCGTTTAAAATGCCATCATCGATGATTTTATGTAAAACTTAATTTTTTAATTAGCTTAGATTAGAAAATTCGGCAAGGTTAGATACTTTATGAAATGACTAATCAGCTACTGTACAAAATAATGACTACTTCGACATAGTCGACTATTAGACATACCAAAATCAATATTATGTATCCGAATTGTTCCATTGACGTAAAATGACCGGTTTGTAACTATATAAATGTAGGCTGTAGAATATATAAAACATCCGGTTAGTTTTTATAGCCACTAGGGAACGCGAACGGCCTTAAAAAAAAATAAAAAATTACTTACAGTCTGTAACAGCGTAATTATATACAGGAGCATATACATGGCAGTTCTAAAATCGTGTCAAAATCGTTCTTGCCAGACATTTTTAGGATAGAACAGACAGATAAGAAATTTATAAATTGCATTTTTGTTATAACTACTGTGTATTCATTATTATTATGTAGGTACAAATGTTAGTTATATATAACAAATAAATAATTCAATTTCATTACTTACCTGTACATTGCAATATAAATTCAGCTCTTACATAATGTAGCCAAAGCAAACAGGATAAAGAGAATCTTATCTTGTATTAATATATTTTAATGAAACATTCAACAGAAACAAGATAATTAATTATTTATGCTGATTATTGCCGCCATTTCAAGTGTTCTCTGGCATGACGTCGTGGACTGAGTGACAGTTGACAGCTGTCTGACATTGACGTTTCATAGAACCCGCTAAATTTGGCGCTAAGTGGCCAGTTTTCTTTTTAAATAATTTGCTAAATTATAATAAAAACTAGTTTTATTAATTCTTGATTACGATAAATTCATAAGATTTTCATAATTGAATACTATCAGTTAAAAGTTCTAAGTGAGTATATTTATAGACCAGATATACATACACCATTTTCCACAATCAATAAAACGATTTTCATGAATTTTCTTAGAGACTTCTTAAATTTTATACGTTTATCTTCTTATTAAGACATTAATTTTTACACTTTGTAAAAATATGTTTGTTTTAAATAGGTTGACAACCAATCAAGTATCAATAAAAATATAATGCAATTTTCCAACAATACACAATCCTAAATATATATTAATATAAATTTATTATATTTTTTAATGTTAAGCTCAAATCTAAAACAAGAAATTGTTATCTTTAAATTATCTTAGTACAAGTGGACAATCAAAGAAATACATTTGACCGCCAAAAGCTCCGCCGCTATGCTCGACAGATTAAAAATTAAGCCAAAGTAAAAAGCAACGGATTTGTAGATTATGAAAAACTCTAAAAGGCTTCCCGCGAAGTTTTCTTAATTTACTTGTTCATAATTCAAATCTGATTAATATGGATTTAAACTTTTGCATTTTTAATTGTTACCTTTGGAAAACTTGACACGTTCTCTGTGGCTTTATCAAAACGACATAGAAGTATGTCTGCGGTATTGGAAACATTAAAAATTATCGAAGGTCTTTTCAATTTTATTTGTCTCACGTATCGTTGATATTTTGTAACGGTTGCCAAAAAATGATTTTAAAATATTTAATATATTGTGGAACATAAATGTAATTTTCGTAGATATTTCAAGTTTTATGTAAATGAAATACAATATACAGAATGTTTGGGTACTGCTACCGAAAACCAAGATGGGTGACATATTACTAATGACACCTTTGATGAAGAGACGGAAAAAATCGATCCTGACTAAAAAAGTTAGCATTATTTACGCTCCATCTTGTAAGTACGGCTAAAATACATTACTGTACTAAAAAAAATAAAAGAAACAGCAATGAACCATGATAACAAAAACAGGAGGCAGCGAAATAACGCTCATAAAACCTTTTAAAAATATGTTTTTTTTGTCATGATAGAATTTTATTCAGTCCCTCCATCAGTACTATCACCTGTCTTCGTTTTCGGGAGCAGTCCCCAACCACCCAGTAGACATTATGAGCTGATAATGTATATTTCTGTGCTTGAAGTACCTTTCTAAATTGTTTAATTCTGATAAAAAATAATTTGTTGTTAAATCGCGGACTACCATTCTCAAAAAATGGATAATGTTATGAATAGCAAATAAACTTGTTTTGTCTCCCAAATCTTCTTAAAGTATGTGATAAAGTTTAACACTAGTTAAATAATTAACTGGCTAAATAATTACGAGAACCTAATTCTTAGTATAATAAAAATTCAAATACCAATAACTGTACTGGTACACGTTGAACAGTAGAATTGTAGACCTACCATTGATTCCTGGACAGTCGCGAAGAAATTTGATTTAATTTAAATAATTTTTCTATTACATTTTGATGCAAAAAAATATTAGTTTAAAAGTTAAGAATATTTTCTACTTTCCTACTTCAATTACAAAGCCGAATATGATAAATATTTTTACAAAAATAGAAAGAACTCGGATGATGTTTAATGTTTGACGGTAGGCAGGTTTTCTTATATGGAAAAAGTCACGAGGTACTGCTAGTTTCTACTACCGAGCGAGCTAATTATTCGATATTGTTTAGCAATTTACTCACAGCTAAATACGGTCGCGATGAGTTATTGATGATGATTTAATTATTTTTTTTTTACTAAAAAAAGAACCAGCAATGTAGCATGATAACAAAACCAGCTGGACTAACATGATAGAGCGAAATAACGCTAATAAAACGTTTTAAAGATATAACTTTTATTTAGTCAGGATCGATATTTTCGGTCCCATCATCAAAGGTGTCCATAGCACTATCACCTGTCTTAGTTTTCGGGAGCGGTCCCTTAATATGTTGAATAAAAACTTCGACTTAGACATTACAGATTCAATTTTACATAATACAGATTTCATGGTTAAATAATTTGAGAATTAAAAAGTAAATTTAGTTAATAAGGAAGTTTAAAACTGCTATCAGCTGTGAATCGATGTATAACTACTCTAGTCAATATTATTTAAATTATTGGTAAACAGGCTTTGAGACAAAGCTTCTTTTCCACAAAATCAGCTCCCAGATAAGCTTAGTAATAAATAAATAACGAATAAAAACTTGAAAGCAGTTTTGTATGCGACTGTAGCAATCCGAGTCGTCCATTAGAGCTCGCGTTAGTTCCCCTAATTCAATTCTGTAAAAGACGTCCGTAGATAAGAGAGCATGCCTGCCCATTTCTCATATTTCTACATAGTTTAAACAAGTGCTTGGACTATAACTGACCTAAACGTTGGATCGAGGTACAAAAAAATATTTTTATGTTATAATCATTAAATCGATAATTCTTATTTTATGGTTATAAAATATTAGAAGTATCAGTTCTTATTTTTACGCTGTATTAATAAAACATTATATTAACTTTTAATATCAACTTCTAATCTATGGGTCTTTGATGGAAATAGAAGTAATTTCCACAACCTTGTCCTAAATCATATACTATTTCATTAAAATACCAAACTAACAAGCTCTTATTAGATCCATTTGTAATTAACTATATATGATAAACAATATATAGTACTTGTATACAGAGTGTTTGGGGACTGCTCACGAAAACGAAGTCTGCGAATAGTACTAATGACACCTCTGGTGAAGGGACGGAAAAGAATCGATCCTAACTAAAAAAGACACATTTTTATTTCATTTTCCATCTTGTAAGTACAGCTAGATAAAACGATAGTTTCATAAAAATACATTACTTTATTAAAACAAAGAACCAGCAATGAAGCATGATAACAAAAACAGCTGGACTAAAATGATGGAGCGAAATAATGCTGATAAAAAATTCTAAAAATATGATTTTTTTAGTCAGGATCGAATTTTAATCCGTCCCTTCATTAGTACTATCACCTTTCTTCGTTTTCGGGAGCAGTCACCAAACAGCCTGTATAAAAAAGTGTCCCGTGGTTTCACCTGACTTGATTTGGAACAAGTATTCTGAGAATTTCTTACAACATTAGTTAGTTGCTAGTGTTTGAATCATTCTCGCCACATCGTTTATTAGCAGGGAAATACAGACATTTTTTTTTAATAAATTGCATTCATTTATAAATACCTTCTTATGTATCTAGTACCTTGCATATTACTCGTACAAAACGGCGATCCAATTGTTTTTTAAGAATATATACATATAGACTAACGTTGAACACGTATTAAAATACGTAGTACTTTATTGAAGCTATAACATTATTCTTCAATAAAAATATTCTTTAATCTGTACCTTTTATATCTGTCATAGTTAATTTTGAAAACAGTCTGACAGCTAGCATTCACGGTTGACAGCTGTCGTGTGAACAACAAAAAATACTTTTGCAATAAAATCTCGAATCTGTCTCCATGTTCCACGAACAAACATAATAACGTTAAATAAATCCAATCATTACGCCACGGTTGCGATGAAGACGAATTTCTCATTATAGATTCAGTACAAATAGGAAGATTCAATGCGTCATTATTTGACAGGAGTTTCATTTAATGTTGCCTGTTCACGCGGGAAAAATTCCCCCCCTATTTGCATAAAAGGCGTAAACGTGCACGTTTACAAGAAAAATCTCGATGAAAACATGTTTTCCAGATTAACACAGAAAATATTGGAACTAATTTTCTCGAAAATTTTCCTAGTGCCGTATGCGTTTAGAAAAGTTTTTAGATCATAGCATAAGTTTCGTTATATACGTTGACTTATGTGAAACCAACTTATAAATTTTTCTGTTTTTCGTTATACATAGTTTGTTTTAATTATTTTTGTAATTTAAATAACTATAAGGGACTAGAAGATGTTATGAGACCCTTTTTATATAATAACATCAGACAAAATCTCACGATTTTATTTCTGATAATCTTAAATAACATAAATACATATAATATTATTTTGTGTGTTACCAATACTTACCATTCACTAAATAATGACTTTTATAAGCAAACTTTTGATTCATTAACTTGGTTTGTTGTTTTTGTGTACATATCTATGGTTTGTTATAAACAGAAACCTTTATTTACTGATAAACTTTCTATACATGAAAGAAATTTATAAAACAACTAAGTATTTCTGAGAAAAACAAATCTTTTATCTGTTATTCAGCTGAAATAAACTCCTGAATACTACGATTTTCGTTCTCGAACATTGCAACTTCTGAAAGTTACTAAATACAACTACAACGTTCATTACAATTTTGTTCCAGATCCGTGGATTCAAAATGGCCGACATCAGAGCACACGGCCGAGTTCGCGCGAAAATCTACCCAGTGAAAATTGACAATACGTGAATCAAAATGTACAACTCCGTAAAATGGAGACAACAAAAATATGCACAACGAATTCGACTTTTGCAGATCACAATCGGACATTATTAAACGATACCGAATTTAATTATACGCTCGTAAATCTATTGACGTTTGACAATGACAGTGACAGTTCGAATTTGACGGGTGGTGGGCATAATCTATGGGCGTTAGCGCTCATAGTGTTTCCTCTATTGACTCTGTTCGGGAATGTACTGGTGATTCTCAGTGTTGCAAGGGAGAAGACTCTTCAAACCGCCACAAATTATTTCATCGTCAGTTTGGCGGTGGCAGATTTGCTGGTCGCTGTGGTTGTGATGCCGTTTGGAGTTTATTATTTGGTAATTATTAAAACCCCCTTCATTAACTCTGTCTTTAATTATATATTTAATGGTGGGAAATGTCAGATTTGGCATAATTAAAAAATATTAAAGGGAAACTACCGAAAGCTTCGTTTTATGAAAATATTATGTTAAGTAGCAAAAATACTTCACGTTAATTTTTTTTTGGCTGAAACGATTACATTATAAAAATAAAGTCGCCTTAGTTAGGCCTTTAATATTATGTACTAATTAAAGTCTCGTTAAAATTGGTATAGCTTTGCAGATATTAAACTGAATAAAAATATATATTCGATAGTACATAGTGATATTTAGATTGTAAGAAAGTATCTTTAAGGTTTCGACCGTTAGCAAAAGCCGTAACCTTTAAAAGCTAACAAAAATCTCTGATAGATTTCATTAATATTTCATCAACGATTCTCGGCTGGCAGTCGGGTCACGTACTTTCCTATCAGAACATTTGGATCCATAAAAAACAATAGCGCCATTCTTATGGAACATGGCACAGTTGTACTGATGACCTGTGCTACGAGCCCTCATCTTAATATTAAAGCAATTTAAACTTACACGTCATTAGACAAGAGCTTTGAAGTTATACTTAATCATATAATGTACAACCTTACTAATACATATTAGTAACCTAATCACAGGAACCGCTGGTCCGAATTGAAAAGTTCTTTCGAGGAATCTCAACTAAAAGTTCAATAATGTAATCCAAGGTCTAAAAATAGAAATGAACGCGAGCGAAGCCTCAGGCAGAAACTAGTTATATTATAAATCTGAAAGTGACTCTGTCTGCCTGTCACGCTTTCACGCTAAAACTGCTGAAGCGATTTAAATGAAATTTGATATACACCTAATAGTACCTGAAAAGTACGTAGACTGCTCTTGAATGCGAAAAAGGATTGTTAGGAGTTTAAACGAGTGGCGAAAGGTTGTATGGAAGTGTCTCGAGTGTCGAGTAGCAGAACGGAATAAAATTCGATCCTGACTAAAAAAAACATATTTTTAAAACGTTTTATTAGCGTTATTTCGCTCCATCATGTTAGTCCAGCTGGTTTTGTTATCATGCTTCATTGCTGGTTCTTTTTTTTAATAAAGTAATATATTATTTATGAAACTATCGTTTCATTTCGCTGTACTTACAAGATGGAGCGTAAATAACGCTAATAAAAAGAGTTAAAAGTATGTCTTTTTAGTCAGGATCGATTTTTTTCGTCCCTTTATCAAAGGTGTCAGTAGTACTATCCCCCGTATTCGTTTTCGGGAGCAGTCCCCAAACATCCTGTATAACGCTTATTACTATTTTACGGAAAGTCTGTTCTTATTGAAATTTTTTTAACTATTCACCAAACCTTCATAAAGATATAAATTAATTTCAGTGGCTTAAAACTTCATTCTTTCAGCAAATCAATGTAGAAAATCTATATTTTTGTTATTAGTTAGTAATAAAGAATTTTATTCATTGTAAGCTTAATTAAGTCGCTGATAAAATTCGAAAATAATCTTTAAAATCTTATTGATCGCGGCCGTATGCAAGCTTCATATCAAAATTGATCGGGAATACTCGTAACATCCAGTTGAAGTAAGTGTTTACTGAGCCAGTGTATAATGGCGCTCATATTTCATGTATCCGAAAATAAACAAGAAAAGTAATAAGTTTCAGGCACGCGATGCCTTCCTCCGAGCCATTATTTTAAAACGCCTAAAGAACGTACCGTGATCGATTTTTTTGTTTCTCCGTAGCGAAAATAACTGGAAAATTCGTAAAGATGAAAATTTTAACGACATCTTGTATTTAAAAATTTAAATAACACATCCTTGTACAAAACAATTTTTTTTATAAGTTTGACGTGTATGTGGTATCGTAGATTCTAAACGAATAGGCTTATTTTAAATTAGGTTTTTTTTTAAAGCTAACGTCACTGATATAGTTCAAGGATTTTAAGACATTTACACAAAATCTTTAACTGAAGTTTTTTAGTAACAAAACTAAGCTGATAAAAAATATACATAAGCCAACGATTTCCAATCCGACCGGTCACCTGTGAACTGCATCCAGCGGTTCGCAATATTAGGAGTATATACTATACAGGCTGTTTGGAGACTGCTCCCGTAAACCAAGACGGGTAATAACACCAATGACACCTTTGATGAAGTGACGGAGAAAAATCGATCCTGACTAAAAAAAGACATTTTAAACACTTTTTATTAGCATTATTTACGCTCCATCTTATAAGTATAGCTAAAAGAAACGATAGTTTTATAAAAAACATTACTTTACTAAGAAAAGAACCAGCAATGAAGCATGATAACAAAAACAGCTGGACTAACATGATGGAGCGAAATAACGGTAATAAAACGTTTTAAAAATATTTTTTTTAGTCAGGATCGAATTTTATTTCGTCCCTTCATCAAAGGTGTCATTAGTACTATCACCGGTCTTCGTTTTCGAGAGCAGTCCCCAAACACCCTATATACTAACGTCCGACAACGGCTTGGTTCTCGTACATTTCGATTTTTACACCTGTAACCTATTACGTTATTGGACGGTTAGTAAGGATCCCTAATATTTTTAAAAATATTGACAAATTCTGCTAAATCTTAAGAAGTTTGAGCGATCCCACTTTTTTGTACAATATTTTTTTGCACCGCATTGGCTAAATATTGCGCAATGATTTCCATCAATTGTTTGAACGAGCTGTTATAGGCCAGTAAAATATTGACGCGAATGGCTTGGCAATTTTATTGACAGATTATAAGAAGTAAAAATAATACGCGATATAGTGCAATATTATTGAAAAATCTCAAGGATTTCTAATCTGTATAAATACTTTTCAATTATGCCATTTATTCAATCGGCTGAATATAATCAATTTAAACGAATGTCAATCACAGGGTGTACTTGTACGCGTGTTGTCAATTATTTTCGTGACAAATTGCTTGGAGAGGTATCTTAAAGTCGTGTGTATAAGATTGATCTTGATAAATAAATCGTTGGTTCAGTATTAAAGTTTACGTTATAGCCAAGCTTAGTTAGAAATAATTAATTATATGTGTTACCAGCTTCTGTCAGCTGTTCGCTCGTTTCGATTTTTACACCTTACGTTACAATGTTGGACTTTTAGTAAGGATCCCTAATTTTGTCAATATAATAGTCTCGATTTCCACAATAAATTTACTATCCAACACTGAAAGATCTTTTAAATCACACCAACGGTTCCTGAGCTTAGCGCGTACAAACACACAAACTTTTCAGTATCATAATATTAGTATAGATGTTTTATAAACATAAGCTGATAATATTTTAGTATCAAAAAAATCTCTAACTCAAAAACTGATAGCACTTCGTGGATTATTATATTTTTGTGTGAAGACAATTATTTTTCTGATAATGAAAATGCCATAAGAATCGAGGAGTTTTAGAGGTATAGCCGGAACAAACAAACAAAAATTTTAGAAATTACTTTCTGTTATAAGTGCCATACATCCTTTTAAATGCATTAAGAGACTACAATTTTATTTAAATTTAGTGATCATGTCTATTATACAGGATGTTTGGGGACTGCTCCCGAAAACGAAAACAGGCGATAGTACTAATGACACCCTTGATGAAGTGACGAAACAAAATTCGATCCTAAAAAAAATCGTATTTTTAAAACGTTTTATTAGCGTTATTTTGCTCCATCGTGTTAGTCCAGCTATTTTTATTATCATGCTTCATTGCTGGTTCTCTTTTTTTGGGAAGTGATGTATTTTTATGAAACTATCTTTTCATTTAGCTATACTTACAATATGGAGTGAAAAGTGTTAAAAATATGTCTTTTTTTAGTCAGAATCGATTCTTTCCGTCCCTTCAACAAAGGTGTCATTATATCTCCCGTCTTCGTTTCGGGAGCAGTCCCCAAACATCCTGTAGAGTTAAAAGTCAATATTTATCGTAACATGTCCATTTGGGAAACCAGAAAGATCGTGGCTCGAAAGCTCTCCAGAGACTTAATTTTCCGACTAATAGCCGAGGCTTATATGCTTTTAGCGAAACAAATGAAGTTTCTTCATTGATATAAGTTTCCAATAATGACTACCATTGTATGTTGAATTCAAAACGTGCAATAACATCGTCTATTAAAATTCCAATCATATTTAAATCGTAAAATTGTCAACCATTGAAATGAAAATTTCCATTGAACTCTTATTGCCAAGGGACGCGCTTAATCTTTGGATTTATTTGAAGAATTTTATTGATGGAACTCGTTGCGGACGATATTTTTCGATTTTACTTCATAAATCTATGCAGGATTTTGTAATATCGTATAATTTTAATGCTCTACAAAAATGTTTGTTCATAAAACAGTGTAATGAAGTCTTAAAGTCTGTTAAAAGATTTTTTATACGATAGGAAGGCAAGCGAGCATACAGTTCATACTTAATGTGATTCCTGTCGCCCATGGACACCTCCAAGATCAGTAGATCTAGAAGATGCGTTGCCAACCTTAAGGCCTTATTTTATTTTTATTTCGAGTATTCGGAA
>JAOSYY010024952.1:0-10951 GCA_025727935.1 Hebomoia glaucippe | reverse complement strand
TTGGCTTACATTATTAATTTAATATGTGTACAATTTGGTTTTTAAATAGACTTAACCTAGAGTCACATTCGGTTTGTCGGTTAACATAGTCCGATTACAAATAACTGTGGTGACATTTCAGTAACGGTATTATTTTATTTTCAGGGCGCTACAATTAACTGTCGTAGATTGTGTTTTAATACCTTCAATGCTGGCTGGCAAACAAATTGGCAAAAGTTTTATTCAGAGTGTTTAGGCGATCCTCAAGAAACTGAATTAGCTGAATGCATTGAGGAAGGTTAGCTTACCATTTAGATTTTACCGATTCTAATCCATGTGAAAAATATCATCATGTTAATAGTACGGAATATAAAAATGGTAGTTTTAACATCAACAAAAGATATAAGTAAAAGCTGTTAAAAGATGATTTTTCACTGCTAATGAATAACCAAATAAAAAGATAATTTCTTATTTTAAAGACAAATTATAACACAATATATATAAAGAGATTATTATTTTTTTATATAATTAATTGAGATTTTGGTTGAGATGCATAGTTTTGTCTTTTTAGTGGAGTCTCCTTGCGCGCTGGGTTGCGCGGGGCTCACGTACTGCAGTCAGCTCAACAACCGCCCCAGCAGCCTATTCCGTTCTTGTTCCGCCCAGGCTGACCTTGACGCCCATCTTGCTGTTGCCGAACAAAAGGGTTCTGGGTTCGTTTACTCCTCCTCATATTTCCTCATTTTTAGATATTCCCAAGTAAAAGGAAAAATAAAAACGTAGTGAGGTGTAACGTAGTAAAGTAATAGTGTTATTTTTTAGAAATGTTCTAAGTTACAGTTTTCCTCAACTCCTGCTAATAATCTACAGTGTCTATAAAATTTTACAGGTATGTAACGGTTGCGGGTATGCAGCTGCCGTTAAAAAATTCAACTCAGTGTACCACAGACGTATGGAAGAGTGTTGCTTGCGCTTTACACGTTAAACCTTGTACAGCTAAGGTAAGATAAAGATAATACATTACCATCCAAATCATACCATGTATGCTCTACGACACTTGCCTCTTCTCGTGTGCGTCATTACTTTAATGGTACTTTACTACTTAATAATTTTAGTTTGATATTTTGAATAATTTTGATTAGATATCACGAAAGCTTACAGTAAAGTACGAAATTTAAATTTGCAAAGCACGTAGATTCTTCTTAGGGACTGCGTCGTTTTACTTTAGTTTCTTTCGCTACTTTAGTTAAAGTTTTTTGAGCGTATTTAATAATAAACCACATTTGCTTCTTAAGGGTCACAGTAGTCTTCTATGTATGGAAGACTGTTTGAAGCTGGTGTCTTCCTGCGTAGAATGGTCTCGGGCGCCGCTATCCGCGCCAGCACTATGCGCGCGATTAGCTCCTAAGCACGAGAGTTCGCCCTGCGTCTCCCTTACCGACTTTATGGCCCCCAGTATGTATCAGAAAATTACGGAACAATACTCAAAAATTAGGGAACAATTTAAATTAAGTTTTACAAGATTATTTTTAAGTTTTTCTTTAATAAATAAGGTCCAGAGCCTCCATTGCTGTCAGCGGGCGAGGCAGTGCGATCTCCATGTTCGGGCGCACCATGCAACTCTTCTCAAGTCTGTGTCCTTAACAGAAGCTGTGCTTCTTCAGACTCTTGTACACGTTACACATGTCTTGATGGTTGTCCTTTGGGTAAGTAATTTTAACTGTAAACTACATTTTAGATTTAATGTGATTCTTAAGAATCTAGTGGGTACCGTGTGTGTTGGTTGCTTCTAGAAATTTGTATTGCAAAAATTCATATCCAGAAAGTTTCTAATATTTAATTTGTGATATATTAACATCTTGGTCTAACGTAAAATTGGTCTTTATATCTAAAAAATAACCATATCATAAATATTATAGGAGATGGAAGCCCATACATAGTACCAATCGATTCTTGGGTTCGAGTACCAATGCCGTGCGCTTCACAAAAAGTCTGTATTAAAATCTGTCGTTGTACCAGCCGAGGACTCACTCATTGCCAACCTCTTCCGAGTGTCGCTTTGGATAATTGTCGGCTACATGATAAAATTGTAAAACACGGTAAGTTTCTTATTATCTAAATATAAATAATATCTAGTCTTAGTTCAACCATTCGTGTGGATTGCAAGATAATTCATCAAACATTCTGTGAAATATTTCACATAAGTAGATAACTGCGCCCTGCCAAATCAAAACGATTTTATTGTATTTTGTTTTCACAACCACAGAATCTATTATAAGATCGCTGAGTCAAAATGGTGTTTGGCTACATACCGGTAAATTTCAAATGTTATTTTATATTGCTATTTTTCTTTAAGTATACATATGCTATACGTTTGCTTTATATTCCAGGGGAGAAGTATTATATGGAGTGTAATCCGTGTCGTTGCATGTCTGGTGAGAGAGTGTGCGGTCGACGAGCATGCGGGCGTGCGGCGCTGATGACGGGCTTGCCCTGTAACTGTCCCCCTCATCACTTGCCCGTGCATACACCAGGCAGGCTTTATCCCAATGCGTGTTTAGCCAAGTAAATAAAATTCTAATAAATATATGATATATAGAAACCAAATGAATACCTATGATATATAGATATATCTAATATATAAAATTCTCGTATCGCAATGTTCGTTCCCATACTCTTCCGAAACGGCTCGACCGATTTTTATGAAATTTTATATACATATTCAGTAGGTTTGAGAATCGGCTACTATCTATTTTTCATACCCCTAAATGTCAAGAGTGGTTCACCCCTTATTTTTATGGCAGTATTTTTTGTTTTTATCTTTTCAAGATACAGCATATAGAAATACGGACAATCCGTAATTATTAATTGCGGTTTATGTGGAAAAACGTTTGCTGGGTCAGCTAGTTTTATTATAATAATGAAATCTGGTTTTACTTTAACATTATAAACGTCACACAATAGTATTGGTTTCAATTGGAAATTTTGTGTTAAAATTGAAAGTCTGAATATATATAAGTTTGAATGTTTCATAAAATTGTTAGTGAATAATAAATTTATTTATGTGTAAACCAGATGTGCTGGCGCTACGGACGGTGAGATAGAGTTTGGGTCGCGATCGTCATGTGCAGGCGCACAATGCGCGCGTCGACATGTGTGCCTGCCCGTCACCTCTGTCTGTCTATCTAGACTGCAACTCGACTGTCCTCAATATACTTGTGGTATGTCAACCACTAAATTTCTTTTTCACAATCGACATAGCAGTAATATTCAAAAACAATGTGATAGTTATTGGAGATGGCTGAATTTCCATACATACATAATACATACTTATTTGTTGTATACGTTTTGGATAATAGTTATTTGATGTTCCTGGTTTAATTAAGAAATCAATAATTAATGTTTGATATTTCAGTGAACATTACAAATTGCAACGCTCAAGTGTCAGCGCCAGTTTGCGATACAGATGGACACACCCATACCAACCCATGCCACCTCGTCATGAGTGGGAGGAAGCTGGCTTACTGGGGACATTGCTTACAAGGATGTTCTGCGGTAAGAAAATGCGAATTTTTCACAAAACTTTCTATGTAAAGCATAATTATTTCCAAATGTGAGATATTTATAGATTAATGTTCACATATGCCCTATTTACGTTTTGCAATTATTTCTAAAATTAGTTGTAAAATTAATATTATCCGAACCTTTTGCATGCTCAACGAATAAGTTTTGTCTTTAAAATCATATAAATTTTGCTTTTATATTCAGCGGTCATATTGTGTCGTGAATAAAAATGTTCAATACTTGTGTAATGTAATGGTTTGTTTTTTTCAGACTGGTACTATTTGTGGAGTCAATGGAGTCACATATTTATCAGAATGTGCTGCTTGGGCTGAATATGTGAGCGTAGATTATTTCGGCCCTTGTTTTGCAGTTGGCCCTATATCTGATATCATGGAATCGAAGTGTCAAGTGGATAGAATTCTTTGTCCTCCATTGAAAAAGTCCAATTGCCTCGGTTTTACAGCTCCCGGTGCCTGCTGTCCCAAATGTGGTGGGGCTCTAAGAATATTGTATTCGAAAAAACAAATAGATAGAGCTCTTTATGGAACCAATATATCAGCATCTGTTATTAATCTCAAAAATGTCCTATCAGCTTTAGAAAGACACGTTAAAGTTGCCGAATGTGCATTAAGAGGATACTTAACAATTGAAATGGAGATTTTTGTGACCGTAGAAACTATTTTAAAGAACCCCACGGAATTACAGTTAAAAGTATGTGTTTTAGAAGCGGAAAAAATTGCTGATCTCATTAATCGGGATAGTGCGTTGATAACTAGTGATTTAGGTCTAAGTGCATTATCTTATGCTTTAGTTGTTCATACTTATCCTACTAAAGGAGTTGGTAGTATAGGGGTGTCCTTTGTTACCATAGTGTTTTCATTAATAAATGTTTACGTATTGAGATAAGATATTGGCATTCGATTATTGTAAATAATCACTGTATATAAAATAGTTATGTAAATAATGTTCAATGATCTAAATGTATTCATAGTAGATACGTTATAAGATTAATGCTTTGGTCTGCTTTATGAAAGTCATAGGCACAACAATTAATGTTCTGAATAACGTTAAAATTTAGACGTCGTAATATACCTAATAAATGTGCCATTTTAGTATATATACTTCTAATATCTTTTGGTTTCGTTGATTCCATATTAATAATGAATGTAACACTATAGACTGACGTAAGCATTTGTAACCAATTTAGAAAAGACAAAATAGTCCTTATACCAAATATGTTATTGAGTTGTTATTATTTTGTTGAAAATAATGTTTATATGGTGTATTTTTGAATATATTTTATTTAATGGTGATAAAATAAAATAAAATTCTAAGTAATACATACTTGGCTATTGTTTAATACAGATTCAGGAATATATAGTTACAGTGATTGTTACAATATCACGATAAATAGATAAATTGAAATGTATATTATTTACTTATGGCTAAATACGACCAAAAAATACATTGATTCTATCGAGTAAGAGAGGGTCGTTAACAGTCCTTGCTAGTTGAACGAAGCCCGTTTGGAGTACTGGATAAATGAGATAAAATCTCTCTAATGGAAAAGAAAGAACAAGTTCTAGATACGCCATTAATATATTAAGAAAAGAATTTCTTTGTACCTCCACATCCTGAAAAAATTAAAAGGAAAAAGTTTTTGAAATCAAGCTGAGTATAGAGGTTAAATCCATTGAGGATAAGAACGTAACTTACCTTACAGATACTCAACGCTCTTTGTTGTTCAATTTCTGGCGGCACTGGTTGTGGAGGCAAAATAACTTCAACATTTTTATTTTTATCCATTATGGGCGCGTCAGTTATAGTAATATTGACAGTTCTGGGTTGATCATCAGTTACTTCCGGTTTACGATCATAATTAGGCGATATACATTTCTCTGGACTAACATCAGAGTAACGAATGACTTTTTTTGGTTCATCTCCTTTTTTAGGGCTGTCAAGTTCTAGGTAAACTTGATTTTCAATGACTTCCTTATCAAAACTTTTGTCGCTTTCTATTTTTGTTGCTGGTCGTGATACATTCTCATTGTTGGAATTAGAAGCTTTAAAATCTGCAAATGTAAACGGTTTTGGTTTTTTATCGTCCTCTGCATCATTCAAACCCTCTTCTATATTTTCTTTAGGTTCATCGGTTTGGTTTTCAGTTTCTTGAAAATAAAACTCTTCATAATGATTCGAAGAAGAATCTGTTTCAACAGAGCTCACTGAAATTCGATCTTTTGTATTTTCAGCGTTATCGAAATCTGCCACGTTAATAAGATGCTTTAAATAACTGCTACATAAAAGTTCCCAGGTAGCTTTCAAGTCAAATATTTTCATTACAAATTGATCATACTCTAATGTCATATTTAATGATGATGTATAATTTTTCAAAATTATTGTTAAGTCGGTAGATTGCAGCTTAAATTTTGTTACGCCATTAAAAAATATATCGGTAAGTGCAATAATTTTAATTAGCCAAGATGAAGATGTCTGTTTGTATAGATTAGCAGCGTAATCTAAGTTGGATACTTTTTGGACAAGAAATTTAAGTCCGGGTCTTGAATCAAACTGCATTGCTCTAGTGTACGATAATTCCAAACTTTTTAGTAGCAAGTCAATATTATTCTTAGTTAGGAAGAATTGGTAGTTGCAAATGCTGGTACCACTTTTAAGACTCTCAAGCAAAATACCGTTGATACCTTGAAACACATCCGAAGACGCTTGTATAAGAACTGTGGCAATAATTTGAATTAGTATTTGATGAGCTAAAAGACCTACTACTAGACCTCTATTAGGGATTCTAACGGTATATAAGTCAGGGTTAAGAGAGTTCATAGCTTCTTGTAGATAAATTAGAAATATGTAACTTCTGTCATCTATTAAAGTTTGGTTGGAATTTTTTGACGACTGTTTCAAATTACTTTCACCTCTTAGTTGTTCTGTGAGAAACACTTGTTGTGCCATGGCATGCAATCTTACGTTGTCATTTACTGAACAGTCTCGTCGAGCTGCGACTTTAACGATGGCCAAGTCTCCATAAAAACTGTTTGAATTCTCTTTAAAAGCATAAGTTAGTTGTTTTAAGGGGCTCAAACTCACATTACAAGCTCTGTGTAAACTAGTACATACGATATCCCATTGATTGTCTGTCAATAAATGACCGGATGTCAATATTATATGCCTTATACAGGAGGCACCCAGTCGAGCTATCGGTTCTTGGGCTTGAGCAATACATTCCACTAAGATCAGCATTATTTGTTTTAAAGCAAATGTAACCTCTGGGCTTTCAAAAGGCTCATGTCGTTTATTCTTTTTTTCATCTGTCTTCCGCTCAATGTTAATTTGTTGCAGATTGTGAAGATAAAATACGACAGTGTCAGTGGTCATGCCGCAGCATTGTTTGAAGTTAGGCATTATACTATCCCAATGAGTGTTAACATTCGCTATTTGTCGAAGCCAATTTTGAACAGTCGGCAACAATAGATGATTAATGCAATGAAGACCAAAATGCGTACCAGGCACATCAGCTATGTTTCTGAGCAGTTTAAAAAGTGTTTCCATTGCAGCTGGTTGGTTTCTCTTGGAGCAGACAACAGTAGCCGATATTAAGCCTTCAATTAAAACGTACCATACTTTAAGAATATTACTGGGCTTGTCTAATTTTAATAAACAGTTATTGGTAGTGTTTGAGGGTGGCAGAGTTGTGGATAAGTTTCTGTATGAAATTAGCTCTTCATTGCAATGTTCATTGTTAATGTATTTCGTAACGTCGAGTGATGCACTCGGTATTATAGGATCAACCACAGATAATGGTAGATCTCCCTTGATCCTATTGCCTGTATTGAATATAGGACATTTTGGCATATTGTACATCATAGTTAAAATGTCGGCACAATTTTCCAAATGATAAAGTGCCTCTCTGCACATATCGACAATCACTTTTTCGGATTTCTCTTCACTGAGAGGAATAAATTTACTATTCTTTGAGAATTTAAGACTTAAACTTGGCTTAGGTTGGGTTGGTGTTGTTGGTTTTTTAGGCTTGGTATCGGTTGTTTGGGATTCATCATAATGCAAGCCCTTGATATGACTCAGAAGGCAAAGAATACAGTCTAAAGCTGCATTAGCAAATACCAAAGTGTTATCAGTATTTAGAAACACTTTAAAAATTTCTAGTATTGCTGAATATTGGTTTGAATTATTTGCGGCTCTTAAAGTATTAAATAGCGGTCGCCATCCAGATTTTATTTCCATTCTGTTAGTCTCAACAAACTCACAAATACAAGAAATGATTTGTTCCTAAAATTACAAAATAAATATATTTTTTGAACAATTATGAATATATAGAATATAGGCTAAAATATACCTGAATGTCATCATCACAAAGTTCCAAACATAACAGATTTTCAAAAGGTTTCAAGAGAGCTTCATTGAAATGGAAATGTGGTAACTCCACTTGTTGGTTTAACAAGGTCGTGGCACAATCGTGTAAGCATTGAATTGCTAAGCTTGATATTTGAATATCCTTGTGGCATGCCGCCTGAAGTATAAATTAACAACATAAAGATATTTTATTGATATAACTAGCATTTAAACACAATTTAAAACCTTTTGCTCAATTGCCTTACGGTAAGGTATGAAAAGGGTAATAAAATTTTATACTAACTTGCATAAAATGCGGTCCGACTACTGTCCATATTGCCATTCGGTGCGCGAGGGGTCTTGCGGCACGTAAACAACGCAGCGCGACGTCACCTGCACGACAGAGCGCACGCGCAGCCTCCCCGGGCCCATTGGCACCACCCCCACCTCCCGAGCCCACAACCCGCAACATTGATCCGCGACGCCACCACACATTGTTGTTGACGACGTCTTGATCCCATGTCGAAAAGAGCTAACAGATGTTTATTTTATTTATCAAGTAGGGAATGTTACTTTAAAAAATCGTCTAATTCTCTATTCGTCTGTCCACAAAATCTCAAAGGATGTTAAAAATGTATAATAAGGTTTTGAA
This sequence comes from Hebomoia glaucippe, assembly GCA_025727935.1. Classification (NCBI taxonomy): domain Eukaryota; kingdom Metazoa; phylum Arthropoda; class Insecta; order Lepidoptera; family Pieridae; genus Hebomoia; species Hebomoia glaucippe. The sequence goes on along the minus strand of JAOSYY010024952.1, from coordinate 2,391 downwards.
AACACGTCGCACCCATTCATGTGTCTTTGTTTATTCTATTATTATATACGTCTATCATAATATGAGTGTTGATGTTGTCTTTTGCACGTTTTGGTAGATGACAGGTAAGACACGATTATCTTGAGGGAATTTTAACAAATATATATATAGATATATGTATACAAGTGTTCTAAATTATGTCCTAAAAATTAAAATAATATTTCTTTCGATATAAATTTAATTCTTAGTTGTAGTCATACCAATCGATGGTGATGTATAACGAGTCGTTGCAGTGCTGCACGCAAAGTAGGTAGAGTTGTTGTTGCGGCGAGACGTGTATACAGAGTGTCTGCGGCCGCCGTTAAAGCACAACATACGCGAGCCGCGTTTGAACCCGATATTATGTTCCCACCCTGCTCGCAAGGGGCAATCATATTAAAATGAAATTAAGACTACATTATTCAGTTATTGAACAGATATAAAACTTCTTAAAAGTATAATAATTACCTCCTGCCGACATGCTTCAACTATTTTCGCGACCGACATTTCATTGTTACTATTATTATCGAATATAGGTTGCAGGAAATTGAAGACGTCAACACTGAAATATATTTTTATTAACACTTCTATAATACAAGTAAAAAAAAAATAAGATGCGATAGTAAAATTTTGTTACAAATCTAAACGCGTATCATTCGTACTTTCATCGCCCTTTCTCCCACATAAGAAAATCATTCAACGTCATATCAGGCTTCTTCAGCTATGCTAGGTATACTCATACCATATAAATTGATATACGGTATGGTGTTGTAATTCCTAATGTTACATACCATGTTTCATCATCTCTACCATCTAGGCCTAATTTGGCATCAGCCTGCAAAATAGAAATAGTTTTGTTTCTTCCGGTTTGCATTGTCACTATTGGTGTCGCGTTGTTCCCCTGTTGGCCAAAGAGGGAGTGCTCAAAACTCGATACGTATTGACACGCAGCAAATATGTGATCCCAACATTCTGGAGCTTTAGATCCTAATTCGAGACCTCCTGGAAACCATTTAAAAAGGTAAAACCTACCAAAGCGCTTGTTATCCAATAACATTGTATGTTAAGTTTTTAAGTTTCTTTTCGTTTATGGGATTATAAATGAACATCATTTCTTTACTCGTTTTCCCTTGTTGATGAATACTACTGTGAAAAGCTTTGTGTTACTATTTTTAAAGTTGTGTGGAAAAAAATAGGGAAGTTCAGAAAAATCCTTTAAGTATGTATTAAGTATATTAAGAAAAATGAGCACGTGAATTCTCTGATTTTAAGGATTTCATGTGTAAAAGTAATAAGTTCTAACAGGCGATTATTTTTAAACCAATCTACTCTTTTCCCCAAACTTTTGAAGAGAAAATACAGGTTAATAATACCTGAGATCAAAATATCAAGTGACAAGGCGTGAGTAGACAATATCTTTCCGTTAGCCGGTTGAGAAATAGCGGAGCTGGTCAGTAGCGCTAGTATACTGTTGCATCGGTTCTGTAAACTGAGTGTGGTGCTGATACGAGCTGCCTAAAAGGGTAATACAAACATGCTTCTTTGAGTCACAGCGGGATAACTTATGTAATTATTTTTTTATTATATTAGTTCTTGAACTTTTATAGAGTTTCGAACATTAAGGTTGTATTGGAGAATACCTAATTGTTATTGGCTATAAAGATAAGTCCTGGCAATTAATAGCGACCTTGAAAGTAATACAAAAGCTGCGAATTAATATCTAATAGCATTGTAATAGGAGATATATATACAGTTTAAGTGATAAGTTCATAAGTATAATACTTATAAGAAAAATAAAAGAAAATCTTTGTATAAACGATTGCAAGCAAATCAATGTCTAAAGTAACACGAACCTTATGAAGACCCTCCAAACACTGTATTGTAAGACCTTCCCAAGCAATCCTCTTTCTTTTTCCAAATGTGTTAATTTTTTTCGTTATGATTCCATGTAACTTATGCTTTTTGTTACTGTACCCAGTCAGCGGCACACTTAATACTGTCACCATCGAGTCCCAAATGCATGTTAGTATCCTGCAAATATATTACGATTTTTAAAATGTGATGATATACTTCCACTAATTATATATAACCTCAATGAAATTAATAGCAAACTCCCATACCTTCTAGACCATCGTAGGCTTGCTTGCAGCTGTGGTGAATCGTTAGAATTATTGTACACCATGGAAACTTCCTTCAATCTTTGCCAATCCGACATAACGGGATTAGAATCAAGTCCTCCTAGATCTTAAAAGAATGTTGTGAGGGAATAGTAAAGCACTTTTGTAAAATGATACTTATGATTAACGAACAGTTCTAATACTAAACTGAGATGCTTAGAATTCTGCATCAAAATCTCAAAACTACATATATATA
>JAOSYY010024950.1:0-10958 GCA_025727935.1 Hebomoia glaucippe | reverse complement strand
ACAACCCTTATCACTTAGGGGGATGAAAAATAGATGTTGTCCGATTCTCAGACCTACTGAATAACTATATAAATTTTTATAAGGTTCGGTCGAGCCGTTTCGGAGGAGTTCAAGTTTGAACACCGTGAGACGAGAATTTTATATATTAGAAGAAGATTTAAAAATTGTTTACGGCTCATTTCATCGTACGTACATAACAACTACAAAATCGCATTGAGTTTAATTCATAGATTAATATCCAAAAACGTATTTTTATTTTCATTTATAAAACCATAAATCTGAAGCACAGTTTAGAATATTTACAGAAAACGATAAATAAGTAGACACGAAACTAACCTTTTGGACCCGTACTGACTTGACACTGGTACATGGCGTCATCTTCCAATATTACATCTCTAATATCCAATGAATAATCTCCTGGAACAATAAAAGTTCATCAAAACATCAGCATTTCTAATCACGATCTTCTTTAAATACAAAATCTAGGAAACAAAACATATTTAGATTTGAATAACGATGAACATTGTACAAAAAAGGACATACAACGAAACTTTTAATTGTATATTCAGAAATGCTTCTTTATAAAAAAGCAACCTATAGAAATGTTTTGCCTTTCATTCCTATCGAGCTGATTTTCCGTGAGTAACTTCGTTACTTTGAAACGTCCAACAATCTACTTTGCCAAAAGTCACGATATTAGTAGTTATCAGAGGTAGTTAGGATAAAATATGTTGATTTAATGATTCTCACAAAATTTATTACTAACTTTTTGTTAAATCTCAAAATACTTATCTAAATTATTTGAAAAACGAATTTGAAATTAATTGTATTTGAAACGAAGTAATTAATTGCAAGAATAGACCGTGGATGGATTATAAGAGATGCCTGCATCTTAAATTTTAAACATATTAGACTTGTATTGTATAAAGGAGTAAATTTAGCTCTATGTAATAGTATTATCATAATTAGTTGAGCACGATCTCTGTCGCCCAGGTACTAAATAATAGAAAGGTAACATTATAATGATGGTGGAATATGGTAGTTCATGGTAGAGTAAAGTAAGGCATGGTAGAATATGGTAGTTCATGGTAGAGTAGAATAGAATAAATACTTAACTTCTTCATCGCTTCCAATCATTTTGTACCTCTCATAGCCTGAGAGATGCCTATGTGTACCTAGTCCAAAGTCGTCTTTTGTCCACTGAAGTTGTCCAACTTTGTTCACAACACGACAGGGGAGGATAACTCTACCGCCGACGACAGCACTCTGCACAAACAAACGTTTAGACATATATAGCCATAGTTCAGTACCCACCACTTATCTGACCGCAAATCATAGTATTTATCTATAGGACAGATTTTCTCAATTTAAATAATTACATTCTGTAAAAGCAGACTTATAATTTTTTTTTTTTAATACATCTATTCTATTTGAATTAAGAAAATTTTTTTTTTAGACAGATAAAAGTATTATATATACAGTGTATACGCACCTTATATATTAATACTTTATACATAAAATAATTTATTCATTATTTGTCTATCTGCCTAACTAGTCTATCTGGTCGGGATAATTTCAGAAATAGCTGAACATATTTTGACGGGATTTTCAATAGCTAATGTCATAAGGCGTAACTACTTTAATTTCACTATCAACATCAGTTATGTATTATATCATCATGACAAGGGCGCGGGAGACACCACGGAGCAGGCATGTACCCCAACTTTGATAATAAAATCAATTAAGGCCAGAACAAAACAAACACACGAATATTAAATTCACGACGCGTTTATAAAAAGTATGTTAAACTTTTCCACAGTTTCATCCCGAAATTCCCAAAGAGGATAAATCTACAAATTCCCAATTAGTTAACTAGATTCAAAAGGTCCATGGGCTAATAAATAACCCAGTGGTCCCTCGGAAAGGGCCAAAATCAAAGTTCCACAGAATATTAATTTAGGAAACTTCATAAATCAAACTTTTCTCCGCGATATAATTCTTTATCCAATCCCGACAGTTGACATAGAACTGTATTGAAAATATCAGCTGATATTAAAAATTCCTCGCTTCCGGTGACTTTTAATATCTCGCAACTTTACCTGATATTTTATGTATTAAACAGACTATTCAGAACGCGGTTTAAATTTTAAATATGAATTTAATTTTATACCGTATGAAAATACATATCAGTTGCCATATTGAGACGCTTCAATGGTAAAAAATGTAATATTTATTTTAATCAAATGTGACAATATGAAAGTGTTTTAAACTTCATATTTTTTATAATCGTAAATAATGTTTGTAATATATATATTTTTTTTGTAACTATAGGTTACAAAAACTACTTTTTATTTAAATCTACTGGCTGAATTAAAAGTAATAGCCAGACATTAGAAAAACGAAAAGTTTGTATATTTATATAAACGCAATGAATATAATAGTTTTCTTATTTTATCTGATTTAAGATCTCTTACCTGATCTTGAGGTTCCAGTGCGAACTTTTGCTCCTTCGCACAAACAGTCACTAACAACAAAAACCCAATCCATTGCTTCCTCACTACAATTAAACATTTCACTATCCTTAACAAAATGAACAGTGTATTCGAACGCCTACTTGTAACTTTTGTCTTTTTTGTCGTATAGTCTATTTTATTTGCATTATATTTAGTACTACTGTCTCCCATTGTTTTAATTAAGAGTTGGTTCTATGTAAATCCATTGGAAAGATTTTATAACGTATCTGGCTGTACCTGAAACAAAAGAAAGTAACTTAGAGATAAAATTTGTCTTGTTTTAAGAAATATTACATACTTTAATTGAAAAAAAATACATTTTTTTTAAATTTTAATACAGATATGTTAGTCTCCTTACTTTTTTTAAATATGAATAATATTTAAATTACAAAGTCGAAAGATTTTATGACGTAAAAATACTAAAAGCCTTAATTTCTATAGCCTCCAGTCTTTACCGATGAAAGTCATCCGCGCTTCTTAAAATAACTACTTTGCTAAGGCGCCTCCGTATTTGAGATTAATATATCTTTTTCTACAATATATTATGTGATCGTAAGGTAATTGGATCGTTACCGGAAGGCGCACATCGTGAAACGTTAACAAGGTTTTTTTGAAGCGTAACACATTCAAAAACTATCAGGGCCGTATCTATAGAGTTTATAACATAATATTTATAGAGTATCTGTAAATAGACGCGTCAAGTTTTACTTAATACTAGAAATAATGATTTTAAGAATTACAGATTCAGGCTCAAATAATTTGTAGGAAAGTATAAATAAAATCCAAACGTAACTTATAATAACTTATATAATATATGTTTTCAGTTATTTTTTACCTAGAAATATCTACCATAGAAAATAATTATTAGGATAAATGATTAATTGAATTTAAATTACTTCCTACATATTTTTTTTGTGACACTCATTGACACGATCATAAGACGTACTAGATGGCACATGACATTAAGGACGAGTCCGAGTCCGTCCCTGCACTAAACAGTACGACAAATGCGGTTACATTAAATAGTGCACTTGGTTACTTATGTAGAGCACTTTAAACTAAGTTTTAAACGTACAACTTTATACCGCATATTCTTAGTAGATATTTAAATAAATTAATGAGCTGTTAAAAGTTTCGTTTAAACTTACCGCTTAATTGAAAAGATAAGAAATATTAAAAAAAATCTATTGATAGCTTCCATTAAGTAAACGCACCAAAACTGTTGAAGTGTATATAAAGTTAAATAATGAAATGATTTTAAATACTTAACTTTTACTATTTTCTATTTAACTAGTTAACTGTCCCGTCTTCGCTCAACCTGGAACCAACTTTATAAGAACCGACTAATGCGTTACTTTAACCTTTACTTAAAAGTTTAATCGATATCGGCCCATCCGTTTTAGAGTAAAGATATAAGATATAATTTGTCTACCCAATGTACTTTAAATTGGAAGAAAATACTGTTTCAATAATTTCTTTGTAATTATGGAAAAGTTTAAATCAAGATAAATGAAAATTGAATGTTGCCTGTCTAGGTAACATAATATTTACTGAGCATTTAAACGGACAACGACAAATACGAGAACTATTCCATAACGGAACTGTGATATAATCGAGACCTTTATTACTAATATATTCTCCTGAACTAAGAACAAGCACTGATCATAACTCATAAGTAAAGTTGCATGAGATTTAAACAAACTTTTAATTTAAAAGAGGATAGCGTTTTGTAAATTCCAAATGTTTAATAAAACTTAAGGCGCTCTTAATTATATTAAAATAAGGTTATTTAAATAATTATTCATTAATTTTATGTTCATAATCCTAACTAATATATAAAGGCTGCTATACGTTTCATTGTTTATTTGTTACGCTTTCCTCCTAAATTACTAAACTGAGTTTGATTAATTTTATAAATAGATAAATTAAACCTAGAAATTTATAGACAACGTTCCAGATGTCATTTACATACATAAAATATAAAGGCAGGTCAATCCAAAACCAAAAGGTATGGTGAGAGATAATTAAAACTTGAAACCTCTAATTTCCGCTTGCTCTTATATCTTGTACCACTCAAAACGGCTACATACCATAAAAGCAGGTGGCGAGTGCTCCATACATCTAACCGGAGCATGTCCTCACTAAATTTAGAATAACATACGAGCGACGTCTCCCTCTTGTCAGATTAATTCTTATGCTTATTTATAATGCCGCGATTATTATCACAGCTTTGTTTACATTTTCAGAAAAATATAGATAACGATTGATAACTTAACAAAGCCTTACGGAAAACTTACGGCTTTCAGACTTCCTTTAACTATAATTTAAATATATATTTACTTACGCTCAAAGCCATATAATTTTAGTAACCAAAACGCGAATCTAATTTCAAAACATATTAAGCAGTTTTTTAGCTATGATATAAAAAGAGTGGTGTTATAAGTATAATGTGTCTATTTGTAGTGATAGTACTATAATAGCTCCTAAACAAATGGATCGATTTTGATGCGTTATTTTTGTTATAAAGCTAAATAATCGAGATTGTTTTTAGCAACTACAATTTTTTCAGAGATTTGATTATTTTTTAATCATATCTATTTTTAATTATTTTATTTTATAAAAATTGAATTAAATAAGAATTCCGCAATAAAAATAGCTTAAAATATATCTGCATTTAAGAATTTTTGGATATAAAATTTGTCATTTAGACAAATCTCAAGTATGTTTTCGTCCTTAAGAAACGTTTTGAAATAAGAGTGTTAGAAGTAAGCTAAGAAACAGGCAGTTGCAGATATTGAGAGATAACAAACAGCACTAAAGACTATTAAAATCTATTTATCATTTCGAGTATCTCTATCAAAATAGCATGATTGGTGGAACAATTTCAATCACTATATAGGAAAGGCTCACCGCAGTTGCAACGGATGTATACCGTTTTAAATCTATGTACAGGATGTTCAGAAATTGATTGCTTTAGGAAGCTTTTAATGGTTAAAGCGATTATAGATAGATTCTATTAGTTTCGTTTATGATTCCTAGTGTTTTGGTAGATACTATACATCAAGAATGAACACTTGCGAAATAATAGTTTTAATAATTTGTGAAAGGACATTTAATTAAAATACCACCAGTGTTTGAAATCGCATGCAAAATTGTATATCATTTTTTTATATTTATAAGTAGCATTCGTAAATATGTAATGTTTCCGAGTATTAAATAAGTAAAAGGCACTTCGAAATAAACTGAATTATTATAATTGAAAAGTTGTGGTGACGGGCTTCAACCGCATTAATTGATCTATACTCAATTAATCTGATTATGGATTACATCAAAATCGATCCAGCCATTTCGGAGCCGAGCAGACAAACAAAAATATCTAACTTGTGTGCCTGTAATAAGTGCTCTATATACTTCCATATGTATTGAGAAATACTAAAATTACTATTCAATGTTATTTACATAAATCTATTCCTTTCGTCCGGATCACGTAGCAAAATTCATAGATAAAAATTCGCGTTTCTACTTCGTTCTTTGAATTGCCAACTCTCGATATATAAATAACAGATCAACAGCATATCATTAAATAATTAATGACTTTTTTATTCACGTAACGTAAGTGAACACGTGGCCTATAAGAGCGCGCTATTCATTCTCCTTTTGAAGTCTGCAAAATTATACACTGATGTCATGTGTAAGATCGTAGCGCCACGCGTCTTCTTGCCCCCTGCTGTTAGTAAACACTTACCATCAGGCTAACCTTGTACTCATCTACCAATATTACATAAAAAAATATCACACTGTGTATTAAGTATTACACTGATAATAATTGATAAGCTCGTCTCGCTCACACCGCAGTTCATTGATCCCGGGAAAAGTTCCCACATATATTGACAAGTTTAACTTGGCCCCTCTACGCCTTGAAACAGTATATACTGGACAGACCATCATCGTTGGCTGTAGCGACTGGTGTAAGATGATCTATATGTAATGGATGGAACTTGTCTACGCTAATATTATAAAGATAAAAGTTTGTTTGTTGTTCGGGCTATCTCTGACCGTTCTAAAACTTTTAACCGACTTAAAAACAAAGAGTTGCCAATTCTCAACACATTTCTAATCTTTAGTTACAAACAATAAAAAATAGTAATAGTAGCACAATAATCTTAAAAACAAAAAACCGTATCGATATCTGTCGTGTGGTTTAGAACAAGTGTTCCAAGCAAACAAATCTTTTATACTGCCTTTATAGCGTATATCTAACAAATTAAAAACAATAATAAATTTGTACAGTACAACACGGGTTTTAAGGATCAGTCGGATAAAATAAAAAATTACTGTAAGAAAAATTATTTAATTGGCATAAAATTAATTATACTTTTAAAATAGACTAAATTACATATAGCGATTAAATTTCATCATAATAACCCGTACACACATCAGACTTAAGATTTTTATACGTATTATTGCTAGTTTAAAATTATTAGGCAAGCCATAGAAATCGTTTTTAACCAGTGACAAAAACAGAGGTGTCCAGGTCTATATCTGACATAGCAGGTACTAATGAGCCGATTTTGATGAGATTTTTTTATTTGAAAGCTTACAAAATCAAGATATTTCTTAGCTATATTCTTTGTATCGGTGCTGATTAAAATTTTCATTTTTATTGCTTCTTATTCGAATGGTTTTTCAATGAAGCCAGAAAAAAATATACTTATCTTCATTATCTGTAATTGCAGAACAAATGATTACATTACCTAAAAGAAATAAAAAACAAACCTATAAAGTCTCCGCGGCTATATTACATCGTAAAACTGTAGCGAAGCTTAAACGGAAAGTAGGCTGTTATTAACTGGTTGTTGACCAGTTTAAAATGACCTGTACCTCAATAGTCGGAGTAGTGACTGATAGGTCATTTTTAAAACCTGGACAATGTCTCGTTTTTATATGATGCTATGTTGTATGTCTTTGTGTGACAAAAGTTATGTCGATTTTATTGAGATCCGGTTTTTTGAGAGCAAGTTTATTTGCATTCCATTATAATATTCACACGGTATCAGAAATACATAAAATACGTCATTTTTCATTGATCTTTTAACGGGTTTGATGGTTTAGAGGTAACTTCCGCGACATCCAAAAGGTTGTGGGTTTGATAACCGGATGGAACACGTTTATGTTACACTAGATCAGCCAGCGGCTTCGCTCGCGTTAATTTCGTTTTTTACACCTCGGGGTACATTATTGGACTATTAGTAAGTACCCTTATTTTTTTTTAATACAGCTTAAAGCCTTCCTCGATAAATCGTGAATTTTTTTAAATCGGACCAGTGCTTCCTGAGATTAACGCGTTCAAGTAACAAGCTTTATAATATATAGCGACTGTGAGATAAATAATACGTTTTCGGATATAGTATAGCGAAAACTAGTGTCTCGAATACGAAAAATTTAAAAATATTATAACGAATGTTTCACGAAAAGGTGTGTTCAACCTTGAAGCTTTTCACACTGACTGTAGGTAGGCAAAAAAAGCAAAATTTAAAGAATAATTTGTGTACAATTCAAACGCAGAATTCGGATAAACGTCCTAAAAGCCCAATAAAGAATTTAAACGCTTTTTCAAACAAACGAGTCACGTAAGCTATAACTAAACGTTTTCATATTTGAGATTAGTGTTGGTTCACACTAGCGGAAAAAAGCGCGTATAAAAAACGTCTATGTACGTATATAACTCTATTTGAACTCTAAAATATCTGATATACACTGTAAATCGATTCAGTATGCTCCAAAGAAATAAATTTTGTATAAACAAAATCAAATTTTCTCTGAAGGATCAAAGTTAAGAGCAAGAGACGAAAATTTTTAAAATATATATGAAATACACATTATAAATGCGAATTTGTGTGTATTATTGTAACTTTGTGTCACTATAGGTACATAATGATTTTGGATGCAATTTTTAAAACGTACCTTTACTGTATCCTGATGTCTTTTGCCACATAAAATGACAACTATTTAAAAATAGAGCCAAAAATCCATATTAAAATTCGTGCTATAAAAATAAGTCTTGACTGTAACATATATTTGACGTGTACGAGTGCAATCGTTCTTTCAATTTTTTACCACAGTTGTGTATAAAGCTTTATAAATATTCAGATTCCCAATTAAATACAGCGATTGTTTGCAATACAGTTTGCTCGTGACGGATAATATTAGTAATGCTTTTTGCGTTTTAGTTTGTTTTCTATTTCCATACATCGCTGTTTATTTATAGTCCTGATTTTTTTCAAACGTTAACCTTTGCCATTGTTTTAATGTACGAATACACTTTTCTTCGTTTTAGAATAGAAATTTCTAAAAAATCTATTTAAATTACGTTCTTGCCACATAAATATATAAAATTTAGGAGTGAAAATTTGGGATGGTATGTATTTTTATTCGCTATATCATAAAATTAGGGGTGGACAACCCTCAACATTTAGGGGGATAAAAAATAGATAGTAGCCGATTCTCAGACCTACTAAATATGCATAAAAATTTCATAAGAATCGGTCAGCCGTTTCAGAGGAGTATGGGAACTAACATTGTGACACGAGAATTTTATATATAAGATGATATAATTTATATATTTGGGCAACTGTTTTGTAAGCGAGTTTATAGTAAAATAAACCTCATTTTTTCAGTCAGTATAAATATGTGAGCCACTGGTCGTTTGCGTGTGTCCCAGTCCTCAATCATTGGCTCATTACTGTCATAATATCCAACCACTTACTCCACATTACATTGAGTTTCTCACAAAGTTAACATGGAATAATCAGTTTATATAAACTGGTTATGACTTACTACCGGGTATTTTTAATGACAGTCCGTCCATAGGACGTTTCAGGACCAAGTCAGCCAAACATACGAAAATTCATAGTCAAATCTAGAAACAACATTACTATCTACACCATATTGCTACACAAAAGTTAATTCAGTTACATTAACAAAAACATTCATAAAAGTTTATTCTGTTTTTTGATATATCTCGGAAACGGCTAGATAGTTTTTGATTGATATTTCATTCGCAGAAATGTAATTTTCTAAGAGACTAACTTCACTACGTTATCTGTCCAAAATATTTAGATTCCATACGACAACATTAAACCTAATTAATACTATCAGTATAAGGTTTCTTTATATAAAGTAGGAAAATATAATATTAACACGAACGAAACCCTCTAGCAATGCTAGTTAAAAACATAAATTATACGCTGTCATTGCAATTATTTATAAAACCTGTCAGTAATTTCTGGGTACAATTACTTGGAAATTGTACAACTTAAATTCATACAACTTTTCGAATGTTACTCTCATACAAGTTTTTCTTTAGGCTGGACATAATTTGCTCATAAGTAATAAGTTCATTTTTAAATTATACATACATATATAATATACAAACACGCCTTTTTGGCCTAGAGCCTACGGCTTTCTACTTGCTACGATCCTGATTAACTCCTTTCGCTTCTTCTACTCCCAATAATACTTTAATTAAAGCATTATTAGGAGCATTTTAAAATTAAAGATTATAGAATCATGGTTGACTTATAGTGGTACTAAATTCTGAACTACAATTAAAAATATTCAAAACTTTTAGTAAACTCCTGCAAATATACATCAATCGCGTTCCTAAATTATAACTAACAATCATTTTGATTTTCAGCTTTCAAATTTTCATCAAAATCTCACTTGTTTAGAATCTACATTTGTCCAGGCAGACACCTCAAAATATCCCGTCTATTTATATCAAGGGTAAAAATGATCAGAAAAACATAGACTTTGTAAATGACAGAATTTGTCATTATAAAGTTACTAGCTGACCGATGAAACATCGTTTTGCCACATAATAATAGGGGTTGACTGTAGAGGGGTGAAAATTGGGGGTTGTATGTATTTTTATATGCTGTATCTTAAAAAAATGAAAACAAAAAGTTTCGTCCAAAAATTAAAAAAAAATTTTAAGGGTGAACAACCCTTATCACTTAGGGGGATGAAAAATAGATGTTATCCGATTCTCAGACCTACTGAATAACTATATAAATTTTCATAAGTTTCGGTTGAGCCGTTTCGGAGGAGTTCAATTCAACAAAACGCACACCGTGACACGAGAATTTTATATATTAGATCTAAGTATCAAGTAAGCTTTTCTAATGCTTCACGTTTCTGAAGCATCTTAGAAAGAAAATTCCCATTGCTCATAACTGCATAGGAATTCTAGGAAGTGCATGGCTCATAAACAGTTAGTATTGCGGTTGCGAACAAGAACCACGAGAGTATTATTTCTCGGTTTAATACCGCTGAATGAATAAATTGTTATTTAATACTAATGTAATATAATCTAATATATAAAATTCTCGTGTCACGGTGTGCGTAATTGAACTCCTCCGAAATGGCTCGACCGATTTTCGTGAA
>JAOSYY010024946.1:0-10983 GCA_025727935.1 Hebomoia glaucippe | reverse complement strand
TTCTTGCCGCTAAACGAAACAGTGAAATTTAGTAACTTAAAATGTTCTCTAGTTACGTAATTATTTAACTAAGTTAATTATTGATATATGATAAGATAGCGATCTTACCTACACCTGAGCGTAGATTGCAGTCTGAAGCCAATGAGCTAACGACACCGAAACCCAATAAAACAATGATACACTTCATTTTTTAAGTAATGATGCAAGAATTCCTATTCTGCTTTTTATACTACATTCAGCAAAGATAACGCACCACTGTTAATCTCTATTTTAGTAGGAAATGAAAATATTTATGACCACAGTTTTTGAAAGATTAAAATTAATCCCACAAGATCGATCGTAAATTTTGCTAATCCTGTAGTCCCAACTAAGTGGTAGTCAAAGCAAGATTTCTTTTTTGATTCGCTATTATTTGTCTTCAAGAAATTGTATCATCATAAATCTGTCTCCAATTGAGAAATTCTTATGATATTCTTGTATTAAAAAGGCTTATTGCCATCTTTGCAGCCCCTTTCCTAAATATTACTGAAAATATCGTAATAACTTCAGTACTACTCAGTTAAGTGAACACTTAATATTGAGAACAAGTATACACTTACTTGTAGATAAAAATGCATTATACAAAAAATAAGCAGATTCGACCGAGCGTGAAGTACCTAGATGCATTATGTACAAATTATTTTTTCCACTCTAAACTACATTCAAATTAACGTTTGTATAAAACAGGAGTACATTTTAAAAAGCAATTCGCTAGACCTTTATAAATTTTGAACAAGATTTGATGCTTCACAGTTGTATGATTTTGGGCTTAATATTATAATAATGAAATGTCATCGATATACTATAGTTAGCTTTCATATAATGCTTCAATTTATAAGAAAAACTTTTACGTAAACGTAAAGAGGGTAAAACCGCACGATTGCTGTAGTATTTTCTTGACGTGGAAAATGAAGCTTTAATCCTTCGTATCCGTCACTTATTTAACAAAGATATTATATTTTAAAGGATTAATAAAGTATGTTATCTTATTGATTTTTAGTATAAATACTTCTTTAGCCGACTATTGCTATCTTGAATATATCCAAGTTAAGGGCATAAAAAGAATCATGCGTATACTCGTGTTTTTCTTATTTGTGGCTGCCTATTCAGGTTTGTATTTTTACTCATTCATATAGTTTAATAATTTGTCCAGACCGTACAAATCACTGAATATATTCCGTCTGACATAATATACGCTTCTGGGAAAGATTGAATAACTAAAGGGACCTAACTAGGTACTTGTACATACTCCAAACCATTCGTTTGTTTTCGTAACATGCATCCAACCAACAGCGCAAAATCTGTGGATGGACGTTTGTTCCTCTTACGCCTTAGCTCAAAGCAAGTACAAGACTGTTAAGGTTAATAGGTTACGTTAACCTAGCCCTCCTGTCCGCCTTTACAAAAATCATAATACAAGTAAATAAATAATATTTATTTCACGTTATTATTTTTAGGCACGAGTAAAGGATCCGTTATAGTGTCTAATCAACAGAGAATAGTTGGCGGTAATCTGACAACTATAGATCGCTACCCTTCCGCAGTTGCTGTTTTGTATTATCACTGTTTCAGCCATCTCTATATTCACGATTGTGGGGGTGTAATTATCAATAAGCAAGTAGTTGTGACTGCTGCTCATTGTATTTCGTAAGTTTTGGACAAAAAAGATTTTTTGCATTTTATTATAACCACAATGTTAATTTACAATATTATATTAAAGTATGGCCTCTTATAAATGTAATACAAAATCATGAGATATTATGGATAATTTTGAAAAAAAAATTCAAAGATACAAATAATATTATACTAACGTTAAAATGTACCTTTTCTCGTAGTCTTCTCCGCGATCGGCTTTTACCATCACTTATGTTTTATCAGAAATTGTTCCCTTTATAGGTAATTGTACAAAATTGAAATACAGATTATATACGCATTTAAACCGTTATGTTTAGGACATATGATATATACTGCATGTTGTGCATACGATATTCCACTTTGAATCAATCACAGTTATTGAGTAGTTTTCATATTTATACCAATTTACTTAAACATTAATGTTTAAAAATTGTATTGCTATGACGTTAATTATTTCTTTTCTAATTATTTATTCCTTTTCAGTGACCATGTACCAGATTATTATTGGACCGTGCGCGCAGGATCCAGTTATAAAAATTCGGGTGGTGCATTTCACGTCGGTAGCAAAAAAATAGTTCACCCGGAATACAACTCACGAACGATACAAAATGATATTTCTATTCTGTTCTTGGCTACCGAATTTGAATTTAATGACTTCATAAGTCCTGCCTCTTTAGCTCCAAGTAACTATAATCTGGCTGACAACGAAGCAGTATGGGCCGTCGGGTGGGGAATATATAATAGGGCAAGTATATGTGGAAAAAAATTACATTATTAAGTTGTTTAAAGTAAAACAAGAAGTAATATGACTTCTTTTAAAAAAAATTTAGACTACTGGTGCTGCTTCGGAACAGTTGCGAGAAGTAGAGGTCTATACAATCAACTTCGAGCTGTGCAGAGATCGTTATCGAGAGAGGAAAAATTTGGTTGACCAGAATATGTTGTGTACTGGCCTCTTAGATATCGGTGGCAAAGACCAGTGCAATGGTGATTCAGGAGGCCCAGTGTACCACAATAAAGTTGTCGTCGGATTGTGCTCGTGGGGTAACGTTTGTGGAAGCCCTCACTTCCCCGGTGTCAACGTTCGCGTTTCTTCTTATTCTGAATGGGTTTATGCTAATGTCTAATTGATTAATAATATGCCGACATTTGCTTTATTTATCGAAATAAATGAAATTTGTGTTATCATTGTTTTTTATCATACGTTTATACACGTCAACAATTCCGTTAACATACAACAATTTTTCCTTATTAATTATTTATATAATCTATCTTAAAGATAGATAATATAATGGTGATAATGATTTTTTCCATATAAATGGTTCAACTGTCATTACCTTATTCATATAATAATCAATGTAATTGAACATATTTCGTTTAGTTCACCATTGAAACGAATTACGAATAAGTCCGTTTAAGAAACGCTACAAAAGGTATTAGGGTCATTAAGGGAAAGAATTTATTACACGTTTAGAACAAAATTAAATTATGTGATGTGTCTTGGTTAAAATTTTAATTTGTATGTCAGGAAATCTTAAAATCCACTGTCAAAATGTTAATTAAAGAAGTTTTGAATATAGTTCAACAATTCCAACAACTGTAGCAAAACATTTTTATGTTTTACTGATATTGTCCTACCGCAAACAATCGCTTTTATACAAATATATTAAATATAGACACACGTTTTTTTACTGGTTGATATGTATAAATCTAGACGTTGGCACTCGCCACACTCGCAAAGTGTCACTAGAACTTTTGTTGCATCAATATATTTGTCTAAATTTTTGCAGAAGCAATAAGTAAATTATTAATGTTTGCAGGCAATCAATTGCATGACTTGTTTTTTAAACTTTCCTTCAAGTGGAATGGGGTTAAAAAGGCCGCATAAAAAACAGGTGAATCTATCAGGAATACTCTGTTACTGAGTAAATCGCAACTTTAAATATAAATGGGGTTGTTTAGATTTTGTACTAGCTTGGGTGGCACGTCAGTCGGCCGCGAGGCCTTTAAACTGCTGCATATTTTTATTGTGAGTCTACTCTGTTACCGACCTAGTTGAGAAAGTAAATAACATATTTTTCATTATTTTGCAGTCAATATGGTGACAAAGAGCTTCATAATCTTAATATGAATGAAAAAGGGTAAATTGCACTTTACTTTATCATTTTTGTTATGGCATGTTAAATGTACTACTCTGTTTCTACGCATTGGCACTCTGTTACCAATGCGTAGTAACAGACTTAAGAAAGTAAGAGCGTAGTTGTATACAGAATGTAAAAAGACTGCTCTCGAAAACGAACGCAGGTGATAGTACTAATGATGGGACGGAAAGAAATTCGAACCTGACTATAAAAAAGTCATATTTTTGTAGCGTTATTCTACAGATTATCTCTATCATATTGGTAGGGCTAAATAAAATGATAGTTTCATAAAAAATACATTACTTACTGAAAAAAAAACAGCAATGAAATACGAAACCAAAAACAACTGATGCTCGATTTAACGAACGCACGCAGCTAGCGTTCTATCCTGCCAAAACAAACAGCTCCTTAATCCCGGCTATACACGTAACAACATATCGTAATGATTTCAGACTGTGCAGATAAATCGATCGTTCCTAGTGTCTTCACACGACTGCGATATAGCTCACGCAAGAAACATGTCATCCGGGATGGAAAATAATGACACATTTGTTATATTGGGCCTAGTTATGTGTTTAAAGAATGTTTTACACGTTACACGTTTTTTAATTTTATTAAGCTCTTTTTTACAAGTACTTCTAAGATTATTAATCTTCTTGACCACAATTTTGTATACACACGATCGATAAATCTGCGTAAATCGATTTGCACAGATAAACCACTACGATATATCGTTTCACGTCTAGCCGGCGTAAGCGGTGGGGCGGGGAGGCCATTTGTGGATATGTGGAAATGATCCAAGTGCCGACAACGGCGGCTCACCGCCAAAAGGGCGGTTCCTTTGATATAATCTGTTTGATACTTTTAGTTTTTGAGACAGTTTCATTAAGACTTTCATGTTCGCATTGTGCGTTCGTTGAACCGAGCATCAGCGGTTTTTAAATTTGTGTTTCATTGCTATTTTTTTTATTAGTAAAGTAATGTATGTTTTATGAAACTATCATTTCATTTAGCCACACTAACATGATAAAGCGTAAATAACTGTAACGTTTTAAAAATATGAATTTCTATAGTCAGGGTCGATTTTTTTTCCACTACATCATCAAAGGTATCGTTAATACTATAACCTCTCTTCGTTTTCGGGAGCAGTCTTCTTACACCCTGTCTGTCTACATTCTTAAACATTGAAGTTTGTAATTTTTTCAATAAGCTGTTTTTTTTAAGTGCTCTTAAGCATAGTTAAAAGACTTGTTACAAGATCCTGTTTACTGTTAGAAAATACCTGTGATGTGGTGATCTGCAAATGCTAAACTGAAAGGCAAGATAAGAGCGCTCCATGTTGTTACATACACCCCGAAATCATCACCTCCTCGTTAAAATCGTCCAGACGCTCCAAGTCAAGATCAAAAGATTTTAAATGCTGATCATTGTTTATATACACCTCAGTTGTCTACTTTCTATGAAAATACTCCTAGTTCCATCACATCAGCAGCTTCTCGCAGCAGAAAGCAAGTAAAAAAACAGATCAAAATTATTCAGAGACAATATAAAGTTAAAGGTACAAGTAAAACCAATAAACAAGAGTTACCAAAAGTATAAAAATGATACAATCGAGAAAAACGGAAAAATCTTAAACAAGTTCAGAAATCTACAGAAATATGAAATTTTCTCAAGCGCTACAAAATGTCCAGAATCGAAAAGAAAAATGTGCTATTCAGCAGATACTTAATGAATCAGTAATAAAAGTTCTAGACAAAAAACACGAATAATTCAAGACTGTCTTGCTCTGAATCAAGGCTTCATACAAGAAAACAACCAATGCTTAAGAAAAAGATTTTGAGAACCAAATTAAAGGTCTTTTTTGAACGTGATAATATATCAAGAGCGACTGCTGGAAAAAAGGAAACCGTTTCTCTAAAGGGAAATAAAATGCAGTAGCGCTTCTTACTTGATATTATGAAGAAGCTTTATCAATCTTTTAAACGTGAAAATTCTACCTTGAGGTGTAGTTATGAAACTTTTACACGATATACACCATTTTATGTTTTGCCTCCAACTGTTGTTGTAAGAGAAACAAACATGTTTGTGTCGTATTCATATGAATACTTAGCAATTGCTTTGTATAAAAAGAAAGCTATACTAACTTCAGCTCCCGACAAGATTGTAGATTGGTCAAATTTTTTTATATTTATTGGTTAAATTTTATATTATTACAAGTCACAAAGTATATTTTTATTAATGTTGAAGTTTTTATTGTGTCCTCCGATTTGCTTTAATGTTTCCATATATGTAAAGACATTATTATAGGTTAAAGAGTGAGAAATAGAAAAGTTTATAAGGAGTAAAATAACAGGAAATAAATAAATTAACAGTTTTTGCTATGTCATTGATTCTAGAATCACTCGTAAACCAAATAAATAATACCTATATGTTAAATCAATATTATTTGTTTTAGGACTGGTTGACAAGTTGAATTTGGTTTGACTTGGTGGACGATACTAATCAGGCCACCTGAAGTACCACAACTTGTACCATACCTTATATCCCTTTGGATAACGTCTAAAAAGTGATTTAGTGGAATATATAATATAAAATTAGGATTTTAATGTAAAAGACAATGCTAAGTTTAACATTGTTGTAAATGATATACCATCTGGTAGGGAAAGAAAATCGACACTACATTACATAAAGGCAAAAAGGCACTGCCTACCCTACATAAGGGAGAAATAAAAAAAGTTATCCTATGTTAATCAAAAATTATAAAACTGTAATCAATTAATTATCAAACTTGAATTAGCGTCAACTGTCGGGGACAACAGAAACTATGTTAATAATAAAATTATCGTAATTCAATATGAAACAACTAACGCCATACGATCGTTGCTGTTAAGGCAGAAATCGCCTCTGTCTGTAGCCCTTGTGCCATATCACCTTATAATGTGTGTGTATACTCATGATGACAGCAGTCTTACGTAGCACACACGGATATAAATCTCGCGTGTATGAATGCACTGTCTTATCACGCGGCCATTCAGGGTCCTATAAATAACAACAACAACTTATATAAACAGTTATGCCGTTTCTTAGATTAGCGCTCACAATTACACAGACAGACAGATAAAAATCATTGTTTTGGGTACTAAAGTCCCTCAGTAATAGTTTTTCTCATGTATCTTCAATGTACAGGCAGCGCGATCAATTTCATTTTTCTTATACATATTATAGATAGAAGACAAAAACGAATAAGATAAAGAAGAGAATGGATGGAGAAGTGGACAGATTCCTTTAGTATAAATTCCAATCTAAGTTGGCCTTAGATCATATGATGAATCATAATGAATAGAGTTCAGCTTATGCGGTTCTTGCATAAACAAAGTAACGGATTTATAGAAAAAGAAAATCAAAATTAAAAAATGGTCTATATCAATAAACTTAGTAGCGAAGTGTAGTAAAACAAATGAAAAGTTAAAAGTAGATTTATTTGTATCGTTTTCTATATATTATCGTTTATCCAATCGACATAACTAGAAACCTTCATATTGACTTCAGGAATATTTACACTGCAGTCATGTACAACCCAATCCCATACGCGGATGCCAACTAGGACTCCATTGTGGTAGACTGGAGAACCGTTGTTGTTAATACAGGGACGTCGCCCGCTTAGTCTCAACAAGCCAATACATATCATACTCTGGCTTATGTTTAATCGAGGACCTGAATTGTAAAATTCGTGGCATGTGTCTATATCAACTGTAATAGTAGGCGTCTCACGTAGTTTTTGAGTAGAGTTCCAAGGCGGATTCTGAAAAAAAACGATTTTAGCTTTATTTGTCATAGTTATATATTCACATTTTAAATTAAGGGAAGAATACGGACATAAAAGAATAGACAATACCATTAATATAAGGTATAGAAAGAATAGATACGTCTTAAAAATATTTCACAATTTAAATATAAGATAAAAACAAAAAAAAAACAGAATAGAATCGTAAAGAACAAGTTAAAAGTACAAAGACTATATATATATAAATTTAAGTAAAGCATTAGAGGAGCACGAAAATGGGTCTATTTCTGGATGTGAATCCAGTGATTCACGCAACCTGTAGATAGGAGCGCGGGTCCCAATATTTGTCTTTGGGTTCTTTGGGATTGTTATGTAGAATGTGCTTTGCGAACGTATGATTCGGGCAGGATGGCTTTGTTGTAAGGTTCAGAAGTCCTATGGCTTCCAGCCTCAAACTTATGATATTCAATTCTCTTATCATGTTTACATATATAACTCGTGTAGTACTTTGTACACAAAATCACGTCTCATACGAATCAAGCGTTACTATAATAATGACCATCCGTCAATAGTGCAAAATAAAAATATTACTCATACAAGTCTTCCTCTGCTTAAAATTGTTAATACTTACCATTTGGGAATCAGCTGCCCACCCGACGGCCCAAACTTGATCACCATCAGGAACAATATAGTTTTTACCAGAAATGGGGGCTTTATTTACATTATGGTTGTAATCGAAGGCGGTACTCGATCGTAAAAGAGCTATGTCATTATGCAGAGTACATGAGTTAAAGTCTGGATGAAGAATTATCTTTCCAGCAGTATGCATTACTCCACCGCTAAATATATAACTGGATCCTATGCGTATTCGCCATGTTTCTACCGGGACGTAGTCACTGAAAATTTATAAATTAATTTTCTTACAGACGTATCGATTATATCGTAAAGTCGATCGGTCTATCGACATTAGTATTTACAGACTGATGTTCCTACAAAAATGTGTGGGCTTTTTTGTGCATGTACAATGCATTAAAATTATTCAGTAAGTTTTTTAATAATTGAAAATGTAAAATAGACAATAGAAACTTTAACGTACTTTACACAAGCTGCAGCCGTGAGGACAGATCTACGGTTGACAATGACTCCGCCACAATGAAGGAAGAAACTATTAACTATATCGTTAAAGTCAAGTATCATCGTTGCAGAAGGATATTTGCTAATAGATGTCTCTGGACTATCGACAATTAGCCTCCGTTGATCTGCCTGTCTTTCTAAAAATTTTAAAACACATTTTTACTTTAAAAGTTTTGTCTGTAACATTTATACCCAGAAATTAAGGCTTACATAAATTATTATGAATATGTATGTCATCATCATATAATAAACGAAAGGGAAACGTGGGGCACTACCAGTAGGTATATATTATGATATATAATAACTAGCTGACCCAACTAACATCGTTTTGCCACATAAATATATAAAATTTTGTCTAAAAATAAGAAAAATATTTAGGAGTAGACCACCCTCAACATTTAGAGGGATGAAAAATAGATAATAGCCGATTCTCAGACTTACTGAATATGCTTATAAAATTTTATAAGAATCAATCGGTAGAACCGTTTCGGAGGAGTATGGGAACGAACATTGTGACACGAGATTTTTATATATTAGAATATAAAATAAAATCTATTTTATTGGATTTCAGTACTTTTCACTTTATGCTGTTTAAACATATCTCTAAACTCTATTTCAACATGACGATGCAGTCGGTTTTCTTACCTGTGTATTTGTGTAAGTCATAGCTTGAAGCCCACGAGGTAACAACACAGAAACTCAAGACAACGATGATACTCCGCATTTTTATGTACAATAACAAATTAATTTACATTTTGCCTCTTATATTACATTCGAGTAAGATAACGAATGCTGCTAAAATTGTATTAAAATAAAAATGATTCCTACAATATACTAATCAGTCAAATCATATTTAATCTTTGTAACATAAAATTTTCAAATATTGATTGATTTTTATAAATTTTTCAGCACATATGTATTCAGTTTACAACAGGGATTTCCCCAGGGGTCCACAAGAAACTCGATTGGGGTGTACGTTGGCATGACAAAGAAATAGAACTGCACAATTAATAAGCAAGGGTCTATGATAATTGGTCTATTTTCGATAATATAAAGAATTAACAATGTTGGCTTGACTTCGCCTATCAATGAAAAAAAATTGGGTAGAATTACTTTTTTTGATTAGTCAACCTTGCTTTTCTGATATCCACGCAAAGCACAATAAATGGACCTCTTGAATCGCGAGATCGAGACAAACTATTCTTAATTGCGTCTAAGGTTTATTTCTTTAACTATTCAATTCTCACTTTTTTTTTCGAAAACTGCTAGATATAAACTTCATATTTTGAGGGCTCTGTAGGCTAGCGGTTGAGAGTAACCGTGACGCCAGAGCCGAATTCGAGTCCCGGTCGGAACGCTGTTGCATTTAAAAATGTGTAATTTAAGAAGTACACTATCTCCAACCGTAAAGGATAGAATTTAGGATTTTTGCCAGCAATAGACACAGGATTATAAAGGAATAGTAATAGATTACAAAAAAAATTGTTTAAATAGTTGTGTTTATCTGATTAATAACGAAACTTTTATATATACGATATAACAATAGTAATAGTAATAACAAAGTAAACATTGTTAATATTTGTTATTAGTTTTGCTCTGGTCTATAACGGCTTTTGACAAAAAGTTCACGGACATCTAAAATAAATGTTAAAATTCGAAATAATTTTAAACGAAAACATGAAGATTCGTCGCATATGACTTAAAACCGCTTTGTATTATGAAAAAATGAGATTTAATAGTCATTATGTAAACATAATTGTCATATTAGTATAAAAAATAAAGAAATCCGTTGTTGCAGAACAGTACTACAATTTTTTAAATAGATAAACTAAATTTGGACTCTTAAATCATTGCTTTTGTTATCACGTTTCCATTGGTTACCAGATTTCGAGAAATATAACAGGAAGTGATTAAATTTTTTTTATCTAATTTGTATATAATATCAATATTTACTGCTAGTAAATGATTATTTGTAAGATGATTGTCATGATTACCCTGGATAAGAATATGCGCATTGTCGTGTTTCTTATGTGCTGGGCTGCCTTTAAAGGTTTGTTTAACATTAATTCTACTATTTATATTATACTAGCTGACCCGACGAACTTCGTACCGCCTAACAGTCAATGAACGTCGTGTTACCTTTTTGCTGAACTAATTTATGCTTTGATGAACATAATACAATGATACAAAATAATATTAATATAGATAGAAACATAAAAGTATTTTATTATGATGAATGATTATGAAAAC
>JAOSYY010024945.1:0-10989 GCA_025727935.1 Hebomoia glaucippe | reverse complement strand
TTTTTCCGTCCCATCATCAAAGGTGTCATAACTACTATCACCCGTTTTCGTCTTCGGGAGCAGTCCTCAAACATCCTATATACATGACATAATTATAAGTTAGTAGTTTTTACTGACTGATGAAGGATAGAGGTTTTTCAAACGCATCTTTTCTTCTATAAAACTTTTTACTTTGATCCGTTCAGCTATATTCATTAAAAATAGTGATGTTTCAAAACCTTTAATTTTTTTTTTGATATTTTATTATTGAATCAGTTACTCAATTTTTATAATATTTCAAATCTATATACTCGTAATTAGCTGGTTACCTATATAAGAAAAGAGGGAAGGAATCTAAAGATAACCTACCGTAAGAGTTTCTACAATTATTATCATGTAATTTTTAATTAATTTCCTAAATTCACTGTAACCTACCATGTTAAGTCTAATAGTGACGATTTATATTATTTAAAATCACGTCCAAAAATAAACTAGAAGGGGGTTGCACTCTGTCATGGTAGTCGGGAAATGTAGCCGTTTTGTGATGTGGCCAGGCATTCGGTACATATCTGTAAATTGCTAGCGCCCACGCCATAACAACCATTGCTTTAATAGCTGATATCAGGAATGCAATGCCCAAGATGATCTTGTATAAGCCCACTTTAGCAACCAGTAATATTGCAAAGTTAACTGCAACAGATAATTACATTTTTATAACCGTTGGCTTAATCTACGTTACGTTTACGTGCTTAAAAAGAATTAATGTTGAAACTGTTTTAATCAGAAAGAAAGAGATAATTAGTTATAATATATATACTGACATTCTTCTTCATGATACAAAAATATAGAATTTACTAGTTTTCACCACAAAACTTATTAAATGTTATTTAACCCGCAATGGTGCAATCATAACTATCTAGATGTCATGAAAATGTCAGACAAAAGATAAATAATAGAAGATAGAGAGAAAGGAGGATTTAAAATCAGTTTCACAATCTAAGTAGTTTTGTATAGCAGCTGTCCACTGAAAAAAAAGTTTTCCTGAAACACCATTTTATTTGACGTGTTTTGTAAAAGTAATTTTATTCTTCATTTACATTTGAACGCGAGATTTCCGTAGCTAAAAACCAATTTTCTATTCTTTGTCATTGAAATGTAAAGGACTTGAAAAGCAATGATTGGGTAGTACAAATGTATTTTTAAATTAATTTCGTACTGCTTTGTTGATTTAAATTTTATTTTATTTTATTAAAAAAGTTGTACTTAATATGAATTTGTGATTTCAATGGTACCACTACATCATAGACCTTAATATTTGATTATATATAATATTATCATTATGAGGCTTCCATTCGACTAAATCGCATATAACAAATAATGTTACCAAATATTGGTAGTCAGTCCTTCTAATTGTCATCATTGTTAGGCATCGGGTATGCAAATTACCCATGATAAAAAAAACCTACCTATAAATACTTTTTATAAATTAAATGGAAATATATGTTTCACCACTTACGGCAATACGTAAATTGATTATTATTTTAAATGTAATTATTATAAATAACATTTTGTAATTTTTCTAATAAAATCATAAAATATTCAAGAGTTTTATATATAACATTTGTATGAATTACCTAACATAAAAATATACAATAAGATGTAACATACGACTACTATTACTTCCATATAGAATGTACTCGAAAATACTTGAATCATGAAACAATATGGTAAATAAATTGCATTTTCAACTTAAAAGCAGATTTCAGGATTAACTAAAAGGTTGTATAAAGCTTGCCGCTTCAACGCTGTTGTTTTTAGCTTTTGCATAAATAAAAAAGTTCAATTAAATTGAAAAGTATATTGGGCACTATGACATAACGAACGGCTTTACATGTTTATTAATAACTCATTCACTGTTGATTAAATATAACCCCTGCCCCAAAAGTCGATTCGTAGATTTTTTACGTTCTCAAATTATAACAATTTGTACTGTTAATTTTATATGTTAATTAGTATACCTAAATGTATCTGAAATGAGTGTGTAAAAATTAATCACGAATTTCCTTTTTTATAATAATTTAAGTTTATACAAATTAGATTCCTGTATTACGTAATGTGATACACTGCTACACCTCAAATCAATCATATAATACAAAGTTCTTAATATAAATACACTTCGTTATGGAATTGAGATTTTTTTTTCAATGACATCTCATTGAAAAAAAATCTCAATTCGCTCTCTACCGATTTGTAAAACTATAAAATTACCGGATTTACCTTGCAAAATATAATGTTCCGTAAAGTGCTTAATTTAGAAAGAAAGGTACCTTATATATAAATAAGTTATTACAATACGAGTTTTATGTCTGACCGTGCTCCACTTTGTGCATCAAAAGTGTTGACTATTATAACAAAGGCTAAGTTTCGCTAAGACTCAGAGGCTATTAATTACAAAGATTATGTAAGTTTCCGCTTCGTTATTAAATATTTTTTTAATAAGCAGTGTCCTTTCCTTCAATTATAATTTTCACTATAATAATTAAGGCTTCGTACCAAATACTATTTCACTGCCATCTTTAATTTAACTCGGAAAGTAGATAATATTTCCACGCTAAAATATTGTTTAATATTTAATACCTACTTATTAACAGAAAAGATAATTCTGTCGTGGGATTTTTATTTACTCATGCTCTATTTCCGTTATTATGCTCAAAAATAATTATAACGTTTGCAATTTAACAACTCTAAAATTATTCCTTACATTATAATGAAAAATTTATTTGGTGATTCGTTAGCGCAATAACTTATAAGCTAAGCAAAATACATTATTCTATAGGTAAGATGTATGTATGTAAATTATTCTTCAGAACCACAGAGTAACAGCATCCGACCGGCTTGCGCTTCAATAAATCTTTTTCCAGTATTTTATTGTAAATGTTTGCAATACATTTAGAATTGGCGCGTTTTCTTAGACCGAATAACTTTATTTCATTCATATATCAAACTGTTAAATATTGATTAAAAAAGGTACTACCTATACATATATATTGTATACATATATAAATTTTTGTACGATATATACACGCATATACATATTCAAAATGTGTAAAGATACGAAATGCAAATAATAGGATATCAGGAGGTACTAGGGTTAATTAATTCTTCTTCTGAACGGCTGCACAAAGTTCAGGCAAATTTTTCTTACGTTACAATTAGTCCCTACATGGCTCCAATAAACAATTAAACACGATAAGTGTTGCTATATTTCTGATGAAAACAGTTATCTTCAAATTTTTATACAATATACTACAGGAAGTATTATCTTATTCTTTTTGTGTAATTGATCAATAATTTGTATAGACAGGCTTGCCCGAGCGATAAACACAACACGATCGTGAATAAAGAAAATTTACACGTTAAACGTTTCTTTTGTAACAGGAGCGTGGCTCACTGAAAAGACAGGTTACACTGTAACAATACAATATAGAGTCAATTTTGTTTGCATACTGATCGTTTTTCAGGAGGGTTTTGCTGTCGTTCAATATGGAGAATACTTCTGCACTTTACTAGGACTAAGGTCTACATTTAGGCATATTTTCAATCATACATATTCCAGTACATCGAGGACCTCCTAAGGAAAGGCCACATATGAAAGCATTAACGGGAGTAGAAGAAGGGAAAGGAATTTTTCAGGATCGTAGACAGACGGAAGCGTTAGTCCCTTCCTACCCATACGGGTACGATTATATGTATGGTATATATTTTCCTATATGGTTTCACAATTTCTGTAAAAGGTAACTGACAATGCTTTGTTACATGAATCTGTGTGTAGTTTGCATATAAAGTTTGCTATTTGCAACCTGAAGCAGATTTAATTATGGAACTTAGAACTAAAATTTATTTTTTTAAGAATACCACGTTCATTTTCCGCCAGAATTATTTTATTTTTGAAAATATGAATATAATATATTTTTGTGGACATTTTAAGTCTAAAATACGAGAATACTAATTGGATCGAGGATAACACTGAGACATATTACAATTATAAAGAATTTTTAAATATATTTATCTTTTATTCAAGTGAAAATATATAATACTTTAAAATACTTCATATTTTTGGTTAAGTTATCTATTTGAAAATTATAAATATTAATTATAATGTATATAAATAATATTACTAGAAATTATTTTCAACTTAAATCACCAACAATCCTGACAACCCACGAACTTAGTATAAAATAAATTAAACCTTTGAATATATCATGAAAAAGTACCTTAAGATTAAATTAAATATACTTACCCAGTAAAGCATAATATTTTCCTTTACCCCTCGCCTCGGACACTTCTGTCTCTGTGCATTCATCTCCGTTTGCGAAACTTAACACTATAGCAAAAATTAACATAATCAACCTCATTTTCACGCTAAAATATGATGTCTAATCTCAACACAATTTTCCTGTACAATTTTGTATTCCGCAAACAATTTATCACTTGTTGTGTTCCATTTTTTTATCAAACTCTAATGTCTTCCATTTATAATGAATGAACCTTGTTTTTTTGGATTCAATGTAACTTTAATCATAAATAATATGAGATTACATATTTTTTTTGATGATTCAATAACTGCTTTAAAATGTATGCAACGAAGAGTTTTTCACAAAAAATAATTTCTTAAACTCAGCCTATCTTAATAACGATTAGTTTATAAATGTATGCGCATAAGAACTACACAAGAATGTTTCAAGGCAAGGAGGGTGCCTAAGATGATAATTGAACGCTAAACTTGTAAAAGCAGAAAGTGCCTACACTTACATAATGTCAACAAAAATTTCACGAGACGTGCATACGATTTCACCAATTTTCACGATGAAAAATCTGTTTACAAAAAATAATCTTTCTTTAAACTTACGTAATATTTATTATCGTAATACATGTAACACCTACATGTTTGTGAATTATATTTGGTTCGATAGTGTATTTAGAGACTGGGAGTTGTTAGAAATAACATTATTTAATTTATATAATAATAAGTGACTTCTATTTTTATCGTTACACTGTAACTACTTAATGTAAAATAAATTTCATATATAGTTATTAAATATTTGTATATTTTGAAAGAAATAGTAATTTTTTGCATAAAAAGATGTATCTAACTAAATTTTTAAAATAAACAAAGAAACGTGACAGTTACATTCTGTATTTTGTGGAAATTTAAGAAACAAAATAATATAATTAATTATTGTTAAGAACGAACCTAATAAACCTTGGCTACAAACTTTAAATAAAAGAAAACAAGATTCGTTGTAGTGCTTCTCCGACACTAATTGTAAAACTTTGAATTAATTTCGAGAAAGAAATTCTTAAAATTATATCCAGCATCTCTTCTAAGAGTTCTTTTGTTGTATTTTTAAATTTGCTATTTTTAATTTTTAATATTAGGTAGATCGAGGTTTTAAGTAATTAAGTAACATTATGACAATAACAAACATTTCGGTGTTTAAATATATTTGTGAAACAGAAAACGTATAATAACTGATATATGTAAGCTCATATTTAATTTGTTAATAGTATATTAATAAATTGGCGAGAATATTGTACAGTCATTATAAGTAAAACAGTCGTCATTCATGTTATAGTGTTGCAAACACTTCATCTTAAAAACAGTTAATAAACTTGCTTTTTTTAATCATAGTGGTTACGACTAAAAGCAAAGATTGACTCTACAAAATTTGGTTACTGCAAACTTTTTAAACAAATTAGTACTGTAGAATAAGTGCCTAGAAATTATAATTACCCGACTCTATATTTGTTTAATTTAAATTTGAATTAATTTGTTAACTAAAGTCCACATAACTATCTATAAATTCAAATACCGAAGTCGTTATTTCTACTTTCGTTTAAATTACTATGAACGAGTAGAAGTTTGAGTATAAATGTGGAGGGATTTACTGAGAGAAATAAAACTACAAGAAGTGACAATATTGAAATTGCGAGTGGTATGAGAAATCGAAAATTGCATATGTTTTATACCGCATCTAATGGGATAAGCCTTATACAATTATTTACCATCATCCTGTTCCTCATGCATCATCTATGGTTACTCATAAATTGTCATTAATTTTTGATACAGAACGTGAAAACACAACTCCGAAGTAAGTAAATTGTATTACGAAGTAGCTTATATAATTTAGTTTATGTTTAGTTTATCACTTTCCAACGTCGGTCATATATAGCGGTTTTAGATAATGTAGATATTTTCCTGCTAAAATTACTGTTATTACCAGTTGTATATCACCTCATAACATACATGTTATTGGATGAAATAGTAAAAATTTTATTTTGGCTCAATTATATCTTAAAAAAAGAAAATTACAAAGGGTATATAACGAGAAATAATATATTAATGTAGCAGTTAAAATAGTAGAATAATTTAGTTTATCATATGAAAGTTGTAAAGACGACTGAGGAAATCGTTAAAATAAATAACAAAAAAAATCCAATTCATTTATTTTTTGTCAATAACCAATCAAACGCGCTTGACATGTCGCTGCCAGGGTAGCCATCCTTCAATGGTTCAGTTGGAGTTCCATAACTATATCCCACTGTATCATATTGTGGGCCACCGTACACTGGAGCTGGTTTATCCTTTTTCATATAATATTGTAGGAAGATCCCCGCAATTGAGAATAGCTTTTGAAACAATGTCATCATTAGGAAGACAGAAACTGCCTTGAATATGGCTACTTTTGATAAGACGAACAATAAAATCATACCTGAAATAATATTGTATGCGAATTATATTGATAGATTGTTTTGAGTAACCTAAAGATGTCACCTATTTTTTTTTATATCTATAACGATGGAAAAGAAACGGATACAATAAATTGCGTAAGGCCTTATCCCCGCTAATTTTTATTCGTCTATAATATATTAAATTACTTACTCTTAAATAGTTATTAGTATTCTCAATATAATCTACAAACCTTTAGCAAAATGTATAATTTATTATATGTGTAAGTGGACACAAGGAAAATGTTGACTCAAAAATGTGGATAAAGTGACTTTTTAACGTTTAATGGTTCATATGGATTCATGGAACGTGAATATCAAATTGTACTGAATTTTGCAAGACATGGTAAGTCAAGTCACTTAAAAAGTTTTTATAAAGAACTTTCAATTTTAATAACAGTTTAACGTTGAAATTCAATACTTAATAGTGTGTTGATTGATATGTTTTTGCTTATTAACGTCATATTAAAAAATAAATTTTAAGGTCGATTCTTCCAACCAATAAATTTTAGAGCAATAGGTAAACTTTACTTATAGAAAATTCTGTCCATTGTAAAATGATTTCAGGTTCTATTGGAAAACACTTCAATCGCGAAAAATTCGAGCTTCGTCTTCATGAAAACTTGTAATGCGATTCTAATTGAGATGAATTCATCGATTTAAAATACGTTTTCGAAACCCTTCTGATTGATCATCATCCACTTCTTTACCATAGCATTAAATACCACTGATCATTTTTCCGTTGAAAATCATAAATTTATTTATTATGCTGTAAGAACTCGTAATGAGTAGTAGTAGTAACTAGCAGGTAATGAACTGCTTCATAATATTTATAAGAGTGATATTTTTTAACGACTACCTTCTGCTAGCGGCTTTGCTCGCGTTCGTGTTTTGTAACATACTTCTAATTGTGTATCATATTATTTTTGAGGAACATTAGTAATCTATGGTTTATTCTACTGATGTATTATATGTATAAAAGATTAAGAGAAAATAAATTTAAACACAAAAAAACCATAAATTCATTGTATCTAAAGACACGCGATTTTTACTGATTTATTATATATACAGAATATATAATTTAAAATACACATGTGTGTTCGTATGCAACCAATGAAAGACTGGCCTAAGTTGAACTCTATTCGTTATGATCCATCATATAGATATAAGGCCAGCTTGCACTGGAATTTATAATAAACGTATCCACTTCTTGTTATCTTACTTAATATATAATTGTAGGCCATAATATATTGTTGATTAACTTTTAGCCAATATACCTGAGCAGTTATTTTATACCGTTCTGTCGAACGATTATTCCACACGATTCTTTAAATGGCTATAACTTTTTTCTTTTTCGTTCGATTGAAATAAAACAAACACTGTTAAGTTTAATTTACTGCTTTACCATAGCGAGAATATAGACGCAGACAAACACACAAAAATTATAAAAAACACTTTTGGGTACTACTACGTTAATAACGATAGATTTTCTCATATATCTTCCATGTGACAGCGGCCGTATACATTTTTATTATATTCTTATAGATTTATATTTATAGTCGTATTATTAATTTATTGTATTAAATGTAAAAGAGAAATGAATTCCAAAAACTTATTCACTTTGATTTGACGTTAGTTTGTATTGAAAAACTAAGCAATAAACTTCCAACTAATAAAATTATTTTGCTTGGCATGAAACTAATATAATTATCATATAAAATCTAATTAATTCTGATGAAATCTAAGTAATTTTAATAGTGAAATACATACGTACCTATTAATTTTGCTGGACTTTTTTTCTTCGCTCTACCATCCTCGATGAAGCTGCTAGCGTTTTCCAAACAATTACAACTTACTACTAATATAAAAATTATAATAGATTTTGCTTTCAACATTATTAATAATACCTTATATGATCTGTATTTTTCGGAACGTTCAAAATTGGTACAAAGTTATTTTTAAATTCCAGTCTTCGGCTATATTTTTTTTAATAATTAATTGATCAGTGCACGTCGAACTCCAACTTTTAAATAAGGTGTGCTTCAATAGACCCATGAATTTGTTCTTAACTGCTACGGAGAGTCCCATTGTTTTCAGTGTTAAAACAAATGCCTTTTCACTGTAACTAATGTTTTTCTAAGGAAACGATTGAAATTCCTTTGTCCGTACACGTTCTATACATGGGTATTTAAATTTTACGGTTTTAAAAATTTTCACTTGTGCCAAATGAAAGTGTTTAACTCAGTTTAGCATAATAAAGGAACTCTCTGAAGATCTGTTATATTGTAAATTATAATGAATGGGAGAAATAGTACTCAGAGGCGATATTTTACTTCTTTACATCCTAAACTGAGGTTGATACGGGCTTTACAATAATTCATCATTAAACATTAACAATTTTCGTAGCTGAGATCTCTACATAAATCGAATTTGACATTTTGCTACTAAAGTAACATCTTGAAATACTGGCGGAAAATTGTTTCTCGTAGTGAAAAATTACGTACTGGCAGGTAGGTGAAGTTTCGTCCCGTAAATTTAAAATTTTATGGGGCTGGCATAGTCGCACAGCTACTAAAGCCCCCACAAATCTAAGATTAAAAAAAAAAAATTAAATTAGTTCAGCCTTTTCGGAAATTAGTCGAAACAAACAAACAGACACAAAGATAAGAATGTTATAAATCGTATTTAACACTTCCAAATATGACAAAAGAAAAAATATAATAACATATTTTACTTTTACAAATAGACACGTAAATATTGTTTATACCTACATTTTTAATATATAAATATTTTTTGTTAATCTAAATGGATATTAGGTATAGAATTTCGTATTATTCTTAGATATGAAATTTTACTAATTCTCTTTTACAGCGCGCATCTAAATGAGATCTAAATGAGTTTGTCGTAAAAATAAAATTACTGCAACTGCAAGGACTCAGATGCGCTTTAAACCAGGCAATTGTGGTGATTTGATGAGAACTGCTGAATTAGTTAATGAACGTGGCTGATGCCGAATTAATTTGTTCACTTTAACGTAGAATGTTAAACTTACGACAGTTGTGTTGAGTCGCCTTAAAAACAGCAATAACGCATTGGAAAAAAACTTATCGAATTAAACAGAATTCATATTTACTTTTGTGTATTTGTTTTATTTTATCCATTATCTCTGTCTTGTTATCTGTTTGTTAACAATTATAGAAAATATTTTACGACACTTATTGTAGACAAAAATTAAGCCACATGATATCATTAATTATGATGTAATTGCCCAATCAATTTAATTCTTTTTAAGGCCTCATATTGGCATTTTATGTATATTTTATTTATGCGATAGGAAGGCAAACGAGCATACAGTTCAGATATACAAAGTTATTTCTGTCGCCCATAGACACCTCCAACATCAGTAGATCTAGAAGACTTGTTGCCAAGCTTACGTTTGATAAAGTTTATCATTAAATTATATCGACAAGACGACTACTCTATTGTACCTCATTAAGATACATATCACAACTACGCAAAATATTTATATCAATTACGTGCCGGAAGCAATGTTTAATCAATTTAAAATCGACATATCTATACTTTAATATTATACAGCTTAAGAATTTGTTTGTTTAGTTGAAAGCGCTTATTGCAGAAATGTCTAGTTCAAATTGAATTATTTTAGTGTTGGTTACACCATTTGTTGAGAAAGGCTTTAGCTTATTTAATATCAAGTTTTGATCAATAGGAACGTAAATGATAAATGTTACATAAACGAGGAATATTTATTCCTATTGATTCGTTGCGTGAACTGCCTAAACGGTATAAATAATACAATAATCATTTTTACGCACGATTCTGTGCTACCTACATAAGTATCACAGAATCATACCCCATAAGAAGGTTTAAAAAGATTATTAGTATATATTATAACAAACTTAAAAAGACATTTTGAAGGTTACTTACTTTGTCTACGACTAGCGAGTCTTTTATATCTAAAGATTGATTTAATTAACTTAAACTCAGCGGATCTAGTCTTTTATTCAGACTTTCGTCAATACATCAAGAATATTTAAAAACGGAGTTGTTTCCAAAAGATTCAAATAATCCTTTATATTTGAATTTTTTGCAGTCGTAACGTTTAATCTCCGTCCAATCCGTGATAACGGCTTGGTAATAGTGGCAACAATGCGAATCCCAACTACAAATGCTGAAAGCAATCATCATTAAACGAAGTCT
>JAOSYY010024944.1:0-10996 GCA_025727935.1 Hebomoia glaucippe | reverse complement strand
AAAATCTCAGGAACCAGAAGCTCGTATACAAATAAAAATAAAATATCTATCTTTAATATCAAAATAACAACCACTAAAATGCTTATATAAGTATATACAATTGAAAAAAATATTTGTGTGTCCGTTAGTTCATGCTGATGTCCGAATAAGCTGGATCAATTTGGATGGGTCTTTCACCAACATAACTTAAGGTACTTTTGTTTATATATATGTACTTCGTAACGTTGTTTACAAAATACATGGTACCCATTTCCGTTTATAGATTCAAAATATCGCATAGTACAGTTTTTTTGATTATCTTTTGTATTTCTAAGCGCATGAAGTAATAGTAATATCGACGGTGGACACTTAATTTATGTAACTTCTCCGATCCCAATTAAGTCTTTAACGAATATACAAAAAAAAAACATTACTTTAGCACAATATACTTCTAGACATTCAGAAATCTCATCGCAATTTCTAGGAACAATACACATGACCCATTTAAATTATTCTATAAATAGATATACCATGTCGCCTATCAACAAGCATTGCATTTTCGAAGTAAACACGTTTATCTTTACGATACCCCGAAAACAGTAAATATGCAGCCTTATCAATTTATCTATATAGTCATAGATAAAAAATTGTTACATATTCAAACAAAACGTTAAACTTCGTATTGAGAATCGATTACTATTGTTTTTTATTACGAGTGTTATTGATCGTGTTCTTATGTAGCATGAGAGAAACTGTGGGCAAAGCCAACGATTTATTCTTTGAGGGTTCCTCCGTAGTTTCCATATCCCTATGTGAAAAATACATGTTTGTATGTCTGTATGAGACTAGTATTATCTGGAAAATTTTCTTATTGTTATACCGAATAGAGTTTTGAATTTATTAGATAAATGAGAAACTTTCTCTAACAAAATATCTACGAAAAGAGATCAAAATACAGTTTAAAAACCTGCGGAACTGGACCAATTCGGTGTTGTCGAAGGTTATCAGGATAGGTAATACACAAATATTTTCTATCGTACACAAAATGGTATTTCGATAAACATAGAAAGATTTGAACTTCCTCCGGAAGCGGAAGATGTGGAACGTGTTTAGTGCATTCGTACACTCTCCGCATTGTCTAATTGCTTAAATTAAGGTTAATCGCCGAAATAGGCGATTACGTCACAATAGAGGATCTTTTAAATATTTGAACGCGTAATCCGATGTGTAATACTTTAACAATTTAATATGGGCTTTGCAAAGCAACGTAACATATTCTTTTAATACACTGACATTTTAATGCCCTTAAGATGTTTCCGCTGAAGTAATTCTTTTCAACACATAACATAAAAATAGAAACTATAAAACTCTTTATAAAAAAGTGTTTATTCTAGTGATTATTTTACACCTATTAGCTTTCTAACATTGTTATAGACATGGCAATATTTTGTTACACCTAAATACTTCAGTACTCAAAATTTGTTAGTTACGCTTTACCGGCTAAATTGCTGGATCAATTGTGATGATGGATCGTGAATAGATTTGGACAACATTTGACACAAAATTTATATATGTTTTATCCCAGATTATTTTTTACGGACGTCGGCGCAGTAACAGGTAAAAAAATTAAGATCCGAATATGGAAAAACCGTGATGAAACCCTAGTAATGCATTAATGAAATGAGATCCCGAGACGGCTAGATATGGGTCGACACATTACTGTGTGTTTCCTTAATGTCTTAGCTATAAACATATCCGCGATTACACTTTGTGATGTCCAATGAAAACAAATTTTTATCTTTTTTCGCCATTATACAAACCTGATATATCATCACAGCAATGAATATACAATGGACGTTATATTACTAAAGTTATTATTCACGTTATATGTAAATATTGACGCATAGTTTAAACTAATACATCCTAGATTCTCACATAGTTGTAACAAATGAGTAATCTGTACTGAAGTTATTTTCCCCGATAAAGCGGTTGGAAAGGATTTGTACTTCGTTTTAATGGTTTAACAGATATGTAGCAACACCCCGTTGTTACATATAGTTCACGGCAAACAGTTTGGCAATTTATAGTAATAGTTTGAGCCACGTTTAATGAAATTTAAGTTAACATGTAGTTAAACTTGTGATACCAATTCTCTATATAGTTTCATTTACGCTTTTTAACAGCGCTCAAGTGTAAAGGGCAACTTGAATTAAGTTTTGTAACAATGTTCCATTTTGTTTTAGATACTAGTATATATAATAAATCAGTAGATACCGCGTATGTACCATGTGACGAAATTAACCAAAACGACATTTATCAAAAAGGAAAAATAGTTGACACAATAAATAGGACCGCGATCGAAGCAGGGGGCAAAAGTTAGTACACAAGAAAACAAAGCAATCTCAGAGTCTGTTACCACTTCTGCGAAAGTGTTGTTTGTTAATTCTAGTCGGTCCTTGAAAACATTATATACACAACATGAACTAACGTTTTCAATTTCTGAAGATTTACCAATTCATTTGGCGCTAACTATACTACATATTGTTATGAAGATACAAGACCTGATCTTGTACGCGTAGATTGTCAATGGGCGCCAAATCGCTTATCCCACGAGCAATACTGCCTTATACAAAAACATCAAACCAATCACGAAATTTTGATTAAATATTTGAACCTCTATTTAAACGAATAGGTAGCGGTTTTGATTTTTATATTGGTAATATTTTTACTCTAGTCAAACATTTTGCCCAACCACTGAATTTTAAAAGGATGAATATTTAAATCCAGATCGGATCACGTATCAATATACACATACGTGTTAATAACACATTCCGGCTTCTGACTTTGAAACTGTAAACGAAAAATAAATAGACCAGCGCTACATCGATCAAGCGAAAATGATATATTATATCGATAGATAAAGATATAATATGAGTATGTCATATATTTAATATCAGGAAAATAATTGAAGTAATTACATAATTGTCTAATAACTTGTTTTAATGATTTTTTATACTATTAATATAATTTTTCACCGCGAGTTCCTAAATTAAAACTTTTAATTTATTATTTCACATAATTTTTGGGATTCCATAAACAAAATATTCTATACAACGATTTTTCGTTTATATACCATAGAAAGGCATACAGTTCACTTGGTGGTAAGCGGTTCCTGTCGGCCATAGACACTTCCAAAACCAGAAGATCTAGAAGAAACGTTGCGTTTACTATTTAATGACGTTCTGCTGTCTTTCTAATTCAATTTTATTTCAAGTATTCGGATATTCATTGACTGAATTTGAAACGCGCACAGCACTTCACGACATTTACATCTAAACAGTTCAAATTATTAAAATAATTAAAGATAGAAAAAATAGTCTTCCACTGTCTCCGTCATCCGATCTGACTCATTTATCCCGAACGATGTAGCGATTTAGCAGAAAAGCGTACACTTTCGCATTAAAAATATTATTACAGACATTATCTTTAAAATAGTATAAAGGATATCTATAAGGGCGTTGTTATATTTTTTCTTTCATAATATAATATTAATATTCTATTATTGAAACAAGATTTGAATATAACAGGATAGAATATTGTAAATCTCAAAACTACACATTTTATCACGTACATTTCATACTAATTCTTGTCAGCGACCACTTCTATAAGTTTTTGCTCACGGGTTATACTAAATTATTAATTATAGATGAATAATAGAAGATATCTTTGAATGCGAATAAACTGCTTCCCTGACATCGGATTTGAATAAAACAAAGACTGCTCAGAGATACGCTTAATATGCGACAAAAATCCGTTTGTACTTTCAGAGATTAGTCGTGCAGACAGACTTGTCTAAGACTATGCTATGTTTTGTACCTTTTATTTTATACAATGAAATTATTATGATATAGATTTCTTGTTTTTGTAAACAAACTTCGTGGCTGTTTCCTTTAACGAAAACCCACATAATAATGCAGTCACAGCAGGAAAATCAGCTGTTAACTACACAAATTTGTTGTTGCTATTTTAAAAAGTAAATAAATAAATCAGTCATTGTATATAACGAGAACGGTAGAGAAGTCTTGACATCGTACTGACAGTTGTGTGAAAATCAAAACGCGATTTTCCACTAAATACTTCGGATTTCCACGAAAAACATATGAATTCGTAGTTATACTCGTTCACATATAGAGATATTCTGACACTTTTTGATCGATCACTAAGAAACTTCTTTCTTGTTATCGAAGAAATATTTTATTCAATTATTGGAATCGTACGAGTGTAACGTAATATTAACATATAATAATTTAGTCGAAACCTCGTGTCTGTACATTGAATGCAGCCAATAAAAAAGTGTGTTTTAGCTTCTTTTCCTGTCTGTATGTACAAGCGAATCTCCGAAACGACTCAACGAATGAATTAAGTATATCACAGCGTAATGTAGTCTTTTTCATTAAAATATAATAACAAGGAAAAGAAATCGGCATTTAAAGATATTTCCTTTTTTATATATACAATGTAATTAATGTATCCAAAAATAATGATCGACAACTAGCGTTGGACGACAAAATCGACCTGAAAGCATGCGAAACCGCGGGCAATAACTAATATACAATATATCGTTTAGAAAAAACCAAAACCATGGCTACTGAACAACGACTCTCCTTTTTCAAAAAACATCAAATCTCGTACTTATAAATAAAATTGTGTTTTAAACTTTAATATTAATACTAAAATCTTTCCTAGTACATATTTGTTTAACATTTATTTTAATTTAAATAGTGACTTTCCGTTTTGGAAAGGTAAATATACGCCGCGTCTAAACTCCAGACTCCGTGAGTAAATTAAAAAAGTACTAAATAAATAAAATTAAATGCGCAGAATTTAAAGAGGTTTAATCTAACGTTTTCTCTAAACTATTTTAATTTTTACATATGTTAAGTAAACCGTCATGGTTCGGTCATGAAATTTATTTTTGATTATTTTTCTATTTTACCACAGACGTAGTAGTGGTCATGCTTAAACCGTATAATTGGTGTGATAATAGCTTTGGAATCCACATAAATCTTTGACTGGAAATTATCGGTTTTTGATTAACAAGGAATTATTCGACGATTAGTCAGTACTGATTAGTTACACTGTTTACTTCCAACGGGTATTGAAAGAATCAGAATCAGATTACGATTTCGAATTCCATTAAATTTTAAATACTGATAAATAAAAGAAGACCGTCTGTTTATAATATTAAAATAGATTTTTATTAAATGCATATCGATGCATACCTTAATATATTTTTTCACAATTTTTGTCTGTCTGCCTGTTTGTTCCGGCTAATATCTGAAACAGGCTGGACCGATTTTTACGGACTTCCATTGGTAGAGTTAGCTGATTGATGAAAGAGTAACTTAGGCTATTTTATTTCATAAAATTGTATTTGCCATATATCAATATAAATAATGAAAATGTCACGGGCGTAGCTAGTTATTACATAAAACTCTATCAAGAAACCAAATTATTAGATGACGCGTGTCATGTTGTTTGTTTGTTAATGCGCAAAGAATGAATCGATTTTGATATATTTTCACTATCGGATAACGCCGCGCGAAAAAATACGACGTATTCAAAGTTACAACTATGATATTCTATTTTACTAGCTGACCCGGCAAACGTCGTTTTGCCACATAAATATATAAAATTTAGGGACGAAAATTTAGAGTGGTATGTATTTTTATGTGCTGTATCATAAAAAAATGGAAACAAAAAATAAGAAAAAAAATTTAGGGGTGGACCACCCTTAACATTTAGGGGGATGAAAAATAGATAGTAGACGATTATCAAACGAATACGCATATAAAATTTCATAAGAATCAGTCAAGCCGTTTCGGAGGAGTATGGGAACGAACATTGTGACACGAGAATTTTATATATTAGATTTTTAAAACGGTTTCAATACTATCAATTTTACCTAATTGACAAATTAATAAAAACACCGTAGTGAATTTTAACTAGCAAAAATGTTTATATCATCGAAGTTGTAAATTTATCATTTTTATATATCTATACATAATACATTTTCTAAAAATAAATTATAGGTAAATAATGCATATTTATGGTAATTAAATATAATTTATTAACTTACTCAATGTATCAATAACATGAAATATATTATTATGTCTCATCTCATTCGATAAGCGTTTTGAATTGAGTATAATCTGTGGTCATGGCGTCTCTTTCAGAAAACCAAAATGGTGTATCACAAATCATTAGGTGGTAAATATTTAGAACCTCATACAAAATCAATAATAATTAAATTTAATTTATAAGACAATACGTTTCATAAAAAGTAAATAGAATTTACAAAATTTCAAAATCCATGTAATTATTAATTGCAGAAACCATTTTAACACCGGGGGACATAAAATAGTATTTTAGTTGCCTTGCGTGAATTCAGGCTTTTAAAATTCCGAGCGCCTAGTGTCATGATTAAAAAAAAATATGAATCATCAGTTTTTAAGCCTCCAATTATATACCTTGCTATTAATTATTATTAGAATTTTATCCATTTAAAAACGTATGTGAGTGTAATATAAAATTAATATGTTATTTATTTACAATTATGTTGTAGAACGTTACTTATTATTATTGCTTAATAGCATGTAAATATTTTTATAATTAGGTAGCCATTTTGGACCATTTGGCACGGGCCGATCTGTTAGCCAGGATGTACAGACGGAAACGCTCCCATGGCAAATAAATTTGGCATGTTTAGGTACTGGTATTATATGTATAGTAAAATTATAATAATATATTTAACATATATTAAACATATAATTTTATAAGTATCTTTAATTACTTTTAACAACACATAAGAATAAAATACATTGACATCGAGGCTTGGTTTATATGATTTATAACAAAGTACATACGTTATATCAAAAAAAAATTAATTATATTTGTTAACGTTGAATTCTCAGGACACGGTGTATTTATTATATATAAATGAATATTTAAAAGAAATAACATAACAAAAAATAGCGAATGCAATATATAAATGTACAAAATAACTTATTCATGTTACAAATTGGTAATTGTCCAATTAGTTAGATATTTAAGTGAAGTAATGTTTTAAATGCTGCAGCATCGGAGTACGGAGATAAACAGTAAATCCGAACCTCTTTAAACATAACTAGGATATTTTTAGTAATGGCGTAAGCGATAGAGTATGAACAGCGCACAGCGGCTGCCTAGGTACAAAGCATAACCCAAAATCGAGCCAAGTTCACACAGAACTTAGTAAACTACAAGATTCGTAGGAAATCGACCGACACGAGCCTCACGCAGGCGCTACAGTGTCCCAAACTGAAGATTCTAAATTGTAAAAAATAATGCGCCAGCACCGTCGCTTGCATAGCACAACATTAAAAGATAAAACAGCGCTCAGCCACTAACCTGGTCCCAATATTCATCAACAGACACTTTCCATTCAAAATAGCCGGTGTCTGTCACGTCCTGCAATTCACGGAACAAATTACCGCTTGGAAGAACATCCATCGTGGTCACATATGCCGCGTAAGATTTATTTTTAAACACAACGTACGTCTTCCCACAACGGTAACACGCGCACAACTGCTTTCTGCATCACAATTCACAGAAATACCGTAATAGTGTTAGCCCTACCGCAATTTGGATATTCAGAAGGGAATTTGAAATCAGTAGATTTTAGCAGTATCCACTGTAGAATTTACTTAATGTAGAATATTATTTACTAATTATTTATACATAAACATTTTT
This sequence comes from Hebomoia glaucippe, assembly GCA_025727935.1. Taxonomy (NCBI): domain Eukaryota; kingdom Metazoa; phylum Arthropoda; class Insecta; order Lepidoptera; family Pieridae; genus Hebomoia; species Hebomoia glaucippe. The sequence goes on along the minus strand of JAOSYY010024944.1, from coordinate 3,226 downwards.
TCTTATTATTCGTTTTACTTGTTAATCAAATAAAAATAAAATTTAATAATATTTTCAACTTACTATACTTGAAATATTATTTAATTATTATTAAGACCTTGATTCATATTGTTTGCATTAGTATATATTTCAGTCACTAAATTTTTTTAGATTCTTTAGATATTTATATTAATTACACAAAATATTGTATTATATCAAAATCGGTAGTTCTACCGAAAAATCTGTATCTATCAGTGAACAGCGAAGACGCCGTAGTAAGATGCGTATAGCGTGCCCCCGCGCCCCTCACGCGTATCACCCGCTACAATATTACGCTACGATACAGCTAAAATTATCTGAATTCAAATATTACAAAAAATACAGTTATATCAATTTAATAGAGTAAGTTAGTGATATATTTATATGCCTGTGCGTGTGTTTTTTAATTAATTTGAAATCTTTATATTTTAATCTTATGTAGAGAACATATGTGGGTACCTACATTTTTTAATAAATAACTATTTATTTATCCTTATTATTTAGCAAACTGATGTTTTAATTCCATACATTTCAAGGGAATATTGTATGAGACTTAATTTAATTTATATAAACAAATATGCAAACGCAAGATATACCTAACTCTATGTTTATCTTATTATTTTTACAACTACCCACAGGCTATTGATAGAACGATGGAATAATGTTAAAAACAAGTGTCGTAAAATAAAATTCCACTACTGTTTAAGACATTTAAACTTCGTTTGGTTGTAGTTTGATAAAATATTTTTTTTTATTATCCTTGCTAATCGTAAACGAAAGTTTTAGGTAAGCTTGTTTCTTACTATTTCACGCGAACACTTCAGTACGTTATTCAAGGGAACTTTATATAAATTTAGCTGTACATCAGAATAACACATAGGCTATAATTTATGAAGATATTGACAGGGAAGAAAACGTGAGGCACCACTTTTGAGCAATATAATAACCTCCCGTTTCAAGACACAAAAAAATATTATAAGTAAATATAAAAATTCTCATTTTACGGTGTGTGTAATGGGTCGACCGATTTTCGTGAAACTTTATATGTAGATTCAGTGGGTCTGAGAATCGAACAACATCTATTTTTCATCCCCCATAATTTTTTTTAAGGCAAAATTTTTTGTATGTACCTTTTTATGATATATATGTATGTATATCAGCTCAGCGTTTTATAAAACTAGCGAACCCGGCGAACTTTGTTCCATCTAAGAGGCAATAAATGAGCAGATTTTGGATGTTATTAAGTTGAAATTTTTTATAAGGATAATGAATTAAATCGATAATATCACAATAAGCTAATAGAAACTCGGAACAAACACATCAACCGGTCAACTTGAATATTTATAATTGTCAAATTTACAACCATAAACAACATAACATTTAGCTGTCAGTCGCGTTTTGGTATTCCATGTCATTTGCGTTTTGTTGTACCATGTTTTATAGCGAGTCCTACGGGAACGGGATAAAAAGTATCCTATGTCCCTCTCCTGGTCCTAAGCTACCGCCCGCAAATTTTCAGCCGAATCGCTTCAGCCGTTCTTAAGTTATAAATTGATTAAATAACATTCATATTTAGATGATCAAACTACGATGATGATGGCTGTCTCTTTAAATTGTAGAACATTTTTTAACATTTAACTGAATGAAAACAGTATAAGAGTAAACTATAAATTCAGTTATTAGCGAGGGAGTGAAAACAGAGTTAAAAAATAATACGCGCTAACATCCTTTTTAGTCCGAATGGCATACAGAAATCCCCTATTGAAAACGAACGGGAACGGATCTAATTATCATAATATGTATACCATTGCGGTTTGCAATAGTTAAGTAATTTACACTGCGACCTGAATGGTATAGTTCATTGGACTTAAAAATAATGAAATAAGTTTATGCCTGATTGTTTTATAAGGCTTTTTATCAACGGCCACAGAATAAGGATATAATCAGTCACCTTTTCGTGTCGATTCTATTATTTACGTAAAGATGATGCTAGTAGTGTTCTGGAATTATACCCGGGTGATCGGCACAGTCGTTTCAGAGGTGAGTTGGAACAAACAGTCGCGAAAAAATATTATAGATTGTATATTTATTATAACCACCGTTTATAATTTTATATACATTGAGAATAATTGAGATCTACACTTGATTATTTAATAAAAATTAATTATCTACACTTTTCGACTTCAAAACTCTGTAGAGATATGTGATTGCCATCTCAATGAGTTATTAAATATATAGTGAAAATTTCTTGTATGTTAATGTAGAATTAGTTAACACTTACTTCTTTCCGACTAATTTCCGATATATTTGGGACCATTTTGAACCCCCTAACTATCAAACTCATAGATAACTAAGCAGTAAGTATACAAGGTTTGTTATTGAGAAACTTAAACGTTTTTTATTATTCCGTATCGTCTAAATAAATGCAAAGGAGAACTCGTTTATAATTAAGAAATTTTAAATTATAAAAAAATCTGTATAACTTAAAAATCACGAGAGTGAACAGTGACCTTAAATTATTTAGTGCAAGTGGAAATGTCGCATACTTGACCTCTATTGTTAAGTATTCAGACGTGGTTAAATTTTCTGCAAGTTTTATTAATATGAGAAAAAATATATAAACGTTATTAAATGTAACGGTAACCGTTCACACTGTCTAAAGAGAAAAACTAGTTAGTTAGTCTGAAGTTTCCGAAGGCAAAATCCTATTCGATAAAAAAAGGTCATCATAGACGCAGGATAACGTTGGTTTTAAAAAATTCTAAAATACCTAAATATTATTAAGGGAAAATTCTACGTATTTTGGATAAAATTTAACCCAGATAAGCCTACTGTCCTATATTTAGGACAGTAGAAATAAAAAAAAATATCAGAATACCCTCTTTATCTAAGATTATTTAGTCTTATGATTTGCAGTAAGAAACGTGTCAGCTTTATTAGAAAAAATAAAAAGACAGTTAATTTAACAGTTTTTACCTTATATTTTACCTTATAAGTGTGTAATAAAAGTGCGTTGCAGACATGGCAAATGACAGGTATGTATAAAAAGTTATATTTTACTCGTGAGTTGTTTTTTTCTGTGTTAATATCTAGTTGATAACCTTAACTTTTGTACTAAATAAATATTCTAGCAAAATAATATAAATAAATTACGTATAACTTGTTACAAATACTAGCGTCCTATATATAGGACAGTAGGATAATATAC
>JAOSYY010024941.1:0-11013 GCA_025727935.1 Hebomoia glaucippe | reverse complement strand
AATTAAACTTTAATGTGCTTTTAACACAGCGCTATGTATTGAATACCTACTCGATTACGTCAACGGATATTGTCATCGGTCAGAATCGTTTGGAGCTAAAGGATAATTTTGACTGATATTAAAAACTGTATATAGATATTGATGAAGTGATAACATTATACAGCTGAAGAGTTCGTTTGAACACGATAATCTCGGGAAACGCTGGTCAGATTTGAAAAATTATTTCAGTGTTGGATAGTACATTTATCGGGGAAGGCTATAGGATATATTCCATTTTCAAAAAAAATTGGGATTCTGACTAAAAGTCCAGTAATGTAACCCAAGGTTAAAAATCGAAAGGAACGCGCGCGAAGTCGCTGACAGAAGCTAGTGTATGAAAAATCTGTATTCTTATATTACAAACAGAAACTTAAACGTTATTACTAAGATATATTGATTAATTTTAATTAATTAGTTTGCGACCTCATTTACTTACAACTTTCACGGACTGTTTTCTAAGATCGCTATAGATACAAAGAAAAGCCGTCAGACTTAAGCTACTTAGCCGAAAAATATCGATAACTTTCTCCGATAAAGATTGTTTTGACGTGACCTTTGTCTGTATACGAGTATATACTGTTAGAAACGTTTTTGAGATAATGCATAAAGGTTTATTTAAGAACAAACGATTTTATAAAAAAAGAAAAAATCTCACGTCGATACATACAACATATAATTTAATTTTATGTTCTCTGTTATATACAAAGTTATTATGTAAAAATTCAAATTTCGATTTTCAAAATTTGGAACCAACGGTTTTATGTGCATTACGATTTTTGTGTTTGTTTTTTTTTAATTGTAACTCATTTGGTTTATTTATTTTGGTGCGATATCAATAGTTTGCAGTTTCATTCAACGGACGAAATTTATTTTTGGTAGTCTTGAACTTACACGAAAAAATAAAAATAAAAAAATTTAAGTTGTTTTAAATATATCTAAAACAACAAAGCTCAGAAGTGACTTAGAGAACTGTCGCACCTCAGACTACTGACCCGTCTGTTCGCAAATGGAATTTAAAACGCCAGACTGAATATAAATAACAGAACACAGAAGCCGACTAATATTCGGGACACATAAACATTTCAGAACGTTATTTCGTCGTAAACCAAGGCCGGTAAACATAAGACCTAGCTTATAACTTCAAATAATAACATTATTTAGGTCTCTTCGGAGATAAATCGAATAAGTAGACCATAAAATTGACATTACATCATCTTATCTAGACAGCGGAGACTGATAACTACGATTAAAATTTGGTATGGATTAAACCCCTAGAGTTATCATAAATTCATATGGAATTACTACAGACAAGAATGGCATGAAATTGCTTGCCACAATTCGTGATGTTCATGAGCGTTTACGTTATATATCTCATTTGTATCGTTAACTAATATTGTCACGTGATTTCGATCGCCTTATTTTTTGTATTATAATGAAGAAAGAGTAATCTTTGTTTCTCCTTATAACTTTAGATAAAGGAAAATTCGGTTCAGAGATTTCCAACAAACAGACAGACGGAATTTTTAAAAAACTCTGTTTCTATTTTTTATTGTATACTAGTTGACCCAGCAAACGTCGTTTTGCCACATATATTGTTGTTATAAAGTAGTGGATTATTGAAGACGGGTGAAATTTTGGCGTTGTTTGTATTTTTATATCCTGTATCATAAAAAAATTTTGTACAAAAACAAATTAGGGGTGGACCACCCTAAACATTTTGGGGATGAAAAACAGATGTTGTCCGATTCTCACACGTATTGAATATGCATATAAAATTTCATAAGAATCGGTTGAGCCGTTTCGGAGGAGTAGAATTATAAACATCGTGACACGAGAATTTTATATATTAGATATACATATAGGAATAGCCTGTATTGTCATATTACATTATGACTTTTCAATTTTATTCATACGTACATAAGCTTTCTTTTAGTCTTTTAAGGTTCAATATCTGACTAAAAACAGTGAAGTTTTATAACTTTCAAATAAATGTACTGTATAAAAATATCGAAGAGTAACCTAAGTAGTTTCTAAGAAATGTATATCAAAACTTTCACTAAAAGCAAGTCAAAACCTGAGGAATTGTTAAGTAAATTCAAATTTAGAATACCTGGTTATTTGCAGCGAATACTTTCTCGCAAATTATTAAAGTTACCCTCGAGGGTGTTTGTAAAACAACACTTTATTAGGACATTTCGCGGTTGGTGTGACCCTTTTTTACCATTTAACTTAATTTAATGCAGATTGTATTCGTACTACAATGCAGAATATGTACTTGGTTTTTACATACCGCGCGAAGTTAATTGAATTTACACTTGATAATATAATAAACCAGGTTTACTTGGGCGTTCATGATTTAAATTTTAACTCATTTACTTTGTAAAACTCATTAAAGTAATATTTATTATTAGTATAAACATGGTTGTTCTCATTGCGATTTTTGTATTCTGGTGATGAAATGAAATCACTTTATGTCTATGAGATTCGCTAAGTGCCAGACTTTTCCGTTAAAATCGCTCCAGCCCTTGCAGCGATTGAGCAGAACTAACAAACAGGCTATCATTTCTTTTTAATTGTGCTGCTGTATTATGTTGCTGTTTGTTTTATATATTTTTTGGTGTGATCCATAAAATATCTATATGTAGTTATAAAAATTACTGCCTAATTCTCTTGGTTACGCCACCGTTTTTTAAGCTTTCTAATACATTGTCGAAGATACTTATGGAAAGATAAAATAATAAAATTGCGCTTAAATTTAAATGTTTTTCTGTTTTTTGGGAGTGTATTAACGCTAGCAACACTGTGCCGTATCAACAATCCTATCCCGATTGTCAATCAATAGCAGATATAATCTTTATCGAGACGTAACATAAGAATACTTACGATTGTATCGAAATAACAGAACTGGAAATAGCTTTATTATTCTAAGCATATAGTTCCCAAAATAGTAATCACTGAAATATCCTATCTTTTTCCAAGATAAGCTTCGGAATTCCCCGTAGCATTTATGGTAACGACGTTTTTATAATAGTTTCGAGGTGACCTATATTCGCGAAAAATATGTCAGAAAAAGATTGTAAAAAAAACTTAATCTGGATAGACGTGCCTGTAATTGATTCTTCCTTAATGGAGATCTAATCGAACGAGAAATCTTGTTCGTAAGAGTTATTATCAGTTCCATCATAAAATGTGCTGGATTTATTTTGCTAACCAATCGCCCCGACTTTGCCTGTGCAAGACGGTATACCTGAGAGATGTTCTGTTATATATCAGATTCACCGTTCATAGATGGGTTCATAGAAAGGGCGTGAAGTGTTTCAACTTCAGTCTGTGAATTTCCGAATACTCGAATTAAAAATAAATAATATCAGCACCAGAACGTGACTAAAATTTTGACTGATCTAATGTGGCTAAGATTTGAGGTTGGCCATGCATCTCATCTTGGAAGTGTCCGTGAGTGCCAGGAATGGCTTTCCACCAGTTAAACCATATGCTAGATTACCTTCTTACGGTAAAAATATTACTAAATAATCCGGCTACGTACGACTAATGTTAAATATGAATAATTCTATAATATCTATTCTATTTCTGAGTGCATCATCAGTCAATATCAAATTTTACCATGATCGATTCAGTAATTTCGGAATTTACCCCGACAAACATTAGACAGTAGATTTTTAATGATTTTTGTAAATTACATGACGTCACAGCCTTTTTGGAGAATATTAACAAAATTTTGCCAATTTCTTTGTTCATATTTTTTTTCATAATTCAGTTTTGAGCGCACAAATTTAATTTAAATACATTATCGAAAATTAAAATAATTTTCCTTTTAAAATATCCAGAATTTTAATTAATGATGAACCTTTTTATTATTCATTGGCCACGTTACTTTAACGAGTTCCTCAGTGAATATATTATGAAAATAATTCATTTTATAAAAACCACATGTATCCAATAATTTTAACAAGCAGGCATATATATTATACTTTAGATATATTTATAGTGAAATTAATATATTGCCAATTAATAATCCACAATTGTATAATTAGTCGAAATTATGATATCAGAATCATATACGCTCTGTATTTCTTTATTTATTTTTAAATCATTCAGCATAATAGCAGTGCAACGCGGTCATGTACATAATAATAAGATTTATTTATTTATTTCAAGAATTATCCTTCACAACAGTTGCCCAATTCAATGGAATTTTAACTTACGTAACATATTAATTCATAGCATAACGTACATACTAACAAATCTTAAGTTTCTAATTAACTCTGGCTACAACTTTCAATGCCAATCGAAATCTCAGGGAACATACAACAAAAAAAGTTGAGTTCTGCTACTTCATTGTGGACTCTGATAGCTCAGATCATCAGCGCAAATTTGAGATCAGTCTCGAAGTTTAGGCGTAACAAATAGTCAGACAAACGTAATAAATTGAGTTTCTGTCTACCCCTAAAAAGTTTTCCATGCAGTTAGGAAAAGCTATTATTGATACTACAATTTTATTTAATATATAGATTTTAATATTAAATATTGTTTTTAAAAACACCGATCAAATGTGTCTCTCTAGTATACATATATAGGTATCTCAATCACAGGGGATCAATCAATGTCGACCTATTTTTGCTTTTATTTGAAGACACTTTATAAACTGAAATGCGCAATATGTCATGGCTTTTCATTTTAGGAGTTTGCCTGTGACTTTGTCTGTTTCAGAATTGTTTTCAGTACTTATTTCTTAAGTTATAATCTTTCTTTATCTATCTTTGACAAATATTACGGCTATGTTCATACATTAACTTTAACTCACGGTTTTGGTGGTGTAGATTTTGTCAAACACTTTTAATGGTAATATTATTTTTTGTATGTATACGAGCTGACCCAGCAAACGTCGTTTTGCCACATAAATATATAGGGTTGTATGTATTTTTAAGTCTGTATGATAAAAAAATTAAAACAAAAATTTTGCATAAAAAATAAATAAGTTAGGGGGATGAAACATAGAGTTTTCGATTCTCAGACCTATAAAATTTCATACAAATCGGTAAAACCGTTTCAAAGGAGTATGGTAGCTAACACTGTGATACGAGAATTTTATATAGACAGACACACGATTTCTACTGATTTATCATATATGTAGATAATACCTTGTTATGCTGTTTAATGGCATAAAGTACAAAACTAAGCAAAAGTATTTTTCTATTTACTAAATTCATACAAATAAATTTTAACAATTTGAACTCGATAAATGAAGTTTATTATATTTTTTTATTTATTTTCATTTTTTTGAGCCATATTTGAGTAAAATAAGATAGCCCTGTGTGCAATCGTGAGGTAATATATAATCATCTATAATCATCTATAGAATAATATTTGATAAGACTACCTGTAAATAATATTTATAAACAAATATGTGTTATAATGTATTTTGTGTATAGGTATGTAAACTAGTAAGTAATTATAACATTCGCATTATGAAATCGATATTCATCAATGGTGTCAACCCTACAAAGCTAGAAGCACCCAAAGCAATCTTTCACACAATGAAACTGTGCAATTCTTCTTCCACATAGGTATGTTACAATTTATGACCAACAATACCGGGGCAGAGACAAACGACAAACAAATAAAAGATAGTTTTTAGCCCGTACTATGCAAACTCGTTAACTTTGCGTTAAAATAGCTATTATTAATTTTAATTGATTTCAAATTTAAAATATTAAATATTATACATTAGACAAGAACACATGTGATGGCAGCGTGTCGAGCCAAGTTCAAGCAAAGGAACTAGCTTGCCAGCGCCAAATGTAATATTAGACGAAGTACTTGGTGCCACTTTTGATCCTTCTATAACTCAAAACCTCTTTAACGGAAACACATGAAACTACGTGGGTTTAATTATATCTATAAGGACATTAATTATATATAGAAGCCCAAATTTCATAAAGGTCAAAATAATTAAAAAAATAATTAAAAATAAAAAAGTGAAAAAATAGGAGGCATCCCCATGCAAAAGAAATGGCTCTCCTTTTTACAATAATGTTATTGGTGGGATTTTGAATTACTTAAAGTTCAAGACTTTGAATACTTTATCATTTAATTCACTAGAACATATTGGCCGCACATCTGGCTAATCTTACTCTTTTTTAACATTAGACAGACAATAAAACTAATCCAGAGTTAATATTTCAGTGGTTTCCTGGAACTAATAAGACAACATGGCCAATACAGAATCATTAACATTATCTTTAATTTATATTTATTACCCTAATAAAAATTGAACTTTATAAAATCCAAAAACTACTTATTCATTGCCTATAAGACAGAAGAAAGTTCACCGGATCAGCTAGTATCTAATAAACCTTATGAATACAAATAATTAAGTGAGTTCCAATAGTAGGGGAGTAGATGAGCGTAGTGTAGGATACATTAATTTCGTTGTAATTGGCGTACGATCTGACGTGAATGGGGCCATTTCGGAATTAGATTTTTTTGATTCCAATACATTCGAAGTAATACTAATCGAGTATTAACGAAAACAACCTTAGGAGCTTGAAAATGTGAAAAGTCGATTCGAACGATGTTGGAATTAAACGGAAATGATATTGAATTTTGGGAAGGTCGTCAATGATTAACGCTTCGAGGAAACAGAATTTCGAAATTGAATGTTATACATATTTTAAAGCTTGATTTAGAATATATCCTGCCGTTTTATGAAAACCTCTATTAGCTTTTCTGGGTCATCCTCATTTCCGAGTTGAGAATTTCATATTTTGCGTGAGTGTAGCCATGTTTGTATAGGAAGTTTCATATTTGCATTTTTGTTGTGTTCTCTTATCATCTGGCTATATTATTTTTAGCCACGTGTTTTTAATATTCGAATGTGTGCTACTGGCCAGATAAAGTAAGATCATCTGAAGAACTGTAAATAATTTAATAGCGAATTTTAACGCTGAAAGCCCGGAGCAACCTAGCAAGCGTGATCCCCACAAATACTTTTTAATATTTTTATATTAAATGTTACAGTAAATCGTAGTATTCGCTTCATCTATACTTCTATACTAATAATAGTATAAAGCTGAGAGCTTTTTTGTATTAAATAATAATCTCAGGAGCTGTTGGTGCGATTTGAAAAATTCTTTCAGCGTTAGATGGAACATTTATCGAGGTGGGCTATATTATATTTTCAAAGAAATTAGGGATCCTTACTAAGTCTTATAATTTACCTCAAGCTATAAAAATCGAAATGAATGGCAAATGGCGAAGCCGCTGGAAGAAGATAGTTATATATGACGTTAGGTTCGTTTCTAAGATCACCTTCTTGATTCAAATAAAAAACTAGCCATTATAAATAGCTTTACTTGTGAAATGCTAGAACTGCTTAGTCCCTATAAAGTCTCAGTGGTATTTGCTCAGGTTCGGACACATAATGTCTATACTGTCTTTTGTTAAAATCTTCATGTCTGGTGAGAAGGGTATGTTAATAAGGCACTTGGTGACGTAATGTGGCAGTTAAGGACTAGTGATAAAAGCGGTCAAGATGCTAAACTAGCAGTACCCCGCGGCTTCGCCTGTGCCACAATTCTACTAATTTTATAAACGCGAAATGTTATAAAAACATTGTGACGAATAAAACCGTGGAGCGTCACTAGAATCTTTATAATTTGTAGCTTATGTGTTATTCTTATCACAAACATTCAGACACACAAACTTTTGCGTTTCTTTAAGTAAAGATTCTAACATAAAATAGAGAAATAACGATATTTTTTTAATAAAAATTAGAAACAAATACTTGACATGTTCAATATATGATCACGATTCAGGCTGTCGTGTAAATTGAGAATTATTTATAATGTAGGAAGGCAAACGAGCATAGAGTTCGCCTATACTAAGCGATACCTGTCGCCTATGGGCATCTTCAGGATCAGTAGATCTAGAAAGATTTCTTCTGAAGCGTTGCCAAGCTTAAGGCCTCAATCATTTGTCTATTATAGTGACATTATTCTATTGGCCTTTTTTATCTTTATTTCGAGTATTCGGAAATTCATAGACTGAAATCGAAACGCGCACGGCACTTAACGACTTTTCCATCTATAAACAGTAGTACGTGACCTGAACGGAACAATATATTAGGAGTTCCTCCCACTATAAACAGTTTTAAGTAGGCTAGACTAACCAATCATAATAATATTTGAACATAACGCTACAAAGTCTTGTAAGGACAAGTGATAAAACAACGAACGGTTCACGTAGACAAAGACACTTCATTGCCAAATAAAGTTTATTGCGCCTAAAATTGTCGCCCTTGGCGGAACATCGCCGTCTTTATTCCTACAAATGTGACAAAATTGTAAATGGTGCATTATGTAGATCTCTGTGGCACTCCGCGGGTTTTATTCGTGTTTAACGTCAATCGTAATGTTTCATGTTTACGGAAATGAGTATTGGATGAATTACGGAAGAATTCGGATTTATTATTAATGGAAAATGGATTGGTAGTTTAACAATCGTATCGGCCAAATAACGGATAAACAATAATTATATTATATACATTGAATGAGAAATCAGAATAAATGCGGTTGAAATAATGGTTATGATGCTTGTGTGATGGCAGTTTGAAAGATAGCTTGAGATTAATTTGAATGGCTTGAGCATGTATTAAAGTTCGAGTTTGTCTAGACAGATGTACCTCGACTAGGGCAGGGAAAACGCGAGGAAATACTGCGTCAGTATTGTGTTAAATTAACGATGGTTTAAAAGGAGTATGTGCGTTTACGGAAAAGAGATTGTATGCATGTACGTACGTAGAACACGCATACACACACACGCACACACACACATACACACATACACACATACACACCCACATATATATAGAAGTTCTACAGTCCAGATTGCTACTATTGTTGTTACCTACAATTATTATTCCTAAAGATCTACATCTATTAGATAAAAAAAACAAAGGAATTAAACGTTTATATTTATTACGAAAAAAGATTCGTTTTTATTAAATTACCATGTTTTACTCTATAAATACATAATTAAGATTTGTAAGAAATATTCTATTTCAAAGGCCAATATTTCACCATTGCTTTCGGTTAATGGAATTAATAAGTAATCGGGAGTCTATACAAATTTGACAAGTATTAATTACTTCCTACATTATAATATGATGAAGTATTCATACGATGTCTATAATACTGGTAGATCAAGTATTTTGTGTATATTATATATAACGTTTCACATCTGATAAGTTTTGAGCGTTTAAAGGCAAGTCATGATTTTCTTACTGTTCGATGCACATTTTTCTAAATCAATTGATTCGACTTAATTCTTCATTACCATCAAGCGATATAAAAAATAATCTTATATATAAAATTCAAGTGTCGCAATGTTAGTTAACATACTCATATATTATATGCTTATTCAGTAGATAGTCATAAATTTTATATGCGTATTCAGTAGGTCTAAGAATCGGCTATCTATTTTTCATCCCTAAATATTTTATCTTATTTTTTCGTTTCCATTTTTTATGATACAGCATATAAAAATACACACCAACCCAAATTTTCACCTTTAAATTTTATAAATTTATGTGTCAAAACGACGTTTGCTGGGTCAGCTAGTTACTATATAATATATCGGTAAAACAGTGAACAAACCGTCAAAATGTCATGATATGTAGACTGTCAGTTGATAACACGATTATTGTGAATTTGTCAAAATATTAAATGTAATGTCATGATATGTAGACTGTCAGTTGATAACACGATTATTGAGAATTTGTCAAAAATATTAAATGTAATGTCATGATATGTAGACTGTCAATATGTCATGATATAACGGATACTATTTGAGAATTGTAAGCGTCGTGACGTTAGTTTTTTTTACGTGAATTACAAAGTTCTGAAACGGCAATTGTTAAATCAGTAATTCATACCCTCAATTTTTTAATTGTACATCAAGTCCAGTATGATTTTTGAAGTGTGTATTTAAGTAGTTTCAAATGTAATCGTTTTACTTCATATTGTATTTTGTTTCGGTTTTGATTAATGGAATGTGTAGTGCTTTTTTCACTTCTTTAAAAAAAAGTAATCCGTGTTATTAACACGGCGTAATGCTAAGTGACGGTGATTTTTACGAATAATATGTTTAATGAGACTTAAAATAGTTTGCGTGACTCACTCGAGGTGCTCCTTGTTGATGTCGAAGTCAGTGAAGACGAGCTCGACAATCTGGTGCGGCTGTGCAACGAAGGTGTAGAGCAGGCAGAGCGCGCGCCCGTACGGCTTCGGGTATTGGGGGCTGCTGAACGTGCCCCGCGGCCCCAACGAGAACCGGATACAGGAACAACCTTAACAGTTAATCTTATCAACATCGACAGTAACCAAAAAAAAATTAACCAACATCGGATGACCGGCAGGTATGGAATAATAAGTAATATTTTTTCTCACATATATTCAATTTCTCAATTAGGTTTTTTATAAAATAGATATAAAAGTAAAATACAAATTTAAAATAGTATAAAAAACCTAATCTGGTAAACCACCAGCAGCGAAGCTTGGCCCAAGCTACCGATGGTTAGGGCTGCAGAGAAAGAAACCGTCTGACAATTCGTGCAGTATCCAGGAGTACTGCCTTTTGCATCTGTCCCTTGATTCAACCGTCTAGCGGGAGACTTTTTAGATGTTGGTCAAGACTCTTCGCTATGAGACCGTTATAAATAATAATTATTATTTAAACGTATTTAAAAAAATCTGTTGTGAGATACGAAACTAAATAAGGAATAAGCTCCATTAGTAACATAACAGATCATATTTTGTATATCAAGCGTCGACTGTAGCATTAACTTCTAAAAATATTTATTTATAATAATTTATCTTGTATATCAAAATTTCAAAGTTAATTACAATTCAGTACACTCGCGAAAGTAAGCTCTTATAAGTTTTAATTGTCAGATGT
>JAOSYY010024940.1:0-11015 GCA_025727935.1 Hebomoia glaucippe | reverse complement strand
AACCTATGGCAGATTTTAAATTAAACTTATTTTACAGTACAGTTATTTTGATTAAGAGAGATTATTTATTGAACTGCTGTTTGTTTTTACTTTTCTATTATTCCTTAACGTTCTTGAGAACATAGTATATTACAGGCTAGATTACAAGAATATCAAGTACATAGCTATACCGGAGGCCCTGCCCCTGAAACGTCAGGCAGACTACCGCCAATACGAGAATTTCAAAGAGAGTTCCGTGAAGGGCGTCGGGAAAGCGCTAACTCCACCTCTGCATCAACTAGGATAAGGTATACTTATTAATAAATTTAGGCTGCCTAGGTGTAGCCAGGAGAGTTCAGTAATGATAAAATTAGTTTTCTTTTAAGAATAATTTATTGAAGTAAGTGTATAATATATAAAATGAAGAAGATTAAACTATTTTGAAAAACACATTACATATTCAGTTTTATAGAACACTTTAGTTCCAACTGTAGCCTTTTAAACAAAATAATATCACGGTTATTTGAGTGTAATTTATCTTAAATTACAACATTTTCGTTATAGATGTGCTCAGAAAATAGTAACTCAATTGGAAACATCACCACAACAAGAAAAGCAACATTTCTTCCGACCCTTAAAACCAACAAATAAAGAAGACTCGCCCAAGTCAAGGGATCAGAGTAAAGAGACTGAACATAAAAAAGAAAACCCCAAATCAAAACCAAAAAAAGAAGATAAGAAAAAAAAAGAAACTGATGAAAATGCCAAAAACGACAAAGTTAAGAAAGAAGAATCCCATGACAACAAGAAAAACGAAGTGGCTGAAAGAAAGAAAGAGGAAAAGTTGCGATTAAAAGCAGAGAAAGAAGCTAAAAGAGAAGCTAAGCTTCAAGCTAAGGAGGAAGAGAGACAAGCCAAGTTATTAGCCAAGGAAGAAGAACGACAAGCCAAGCTTCTGGCTAAAGAAGAGAAAAAGAAAGCAAAAAAAGAAGCTAAACTAGCAGCACAGGCTGAGAAGGAGAAAAATAAATAATATATTGTTAACAATTTTTACAATGTAGAAACTCGTAGCCGTCTTTAGAGTATTAGAATTAAATGACGTTACTCAGGGATGAAATACCAAATATTAGAATTTTAACGGATTTCAAAGAATTAACGATGTTATGCCTTAAGTATATTAAATTATTTTTTTGTTTTCAAGTCTGTATGACACGACAATATAATACGGCATACAATGGTAGAATTTTCTCATTACATTTAACTATCTGACACATTTTTAACTACCTACTTAGAAATAACATCATTTAAACTAATTCAACTTTAAGTTAAAAAATAGTCGGGGTATAGTTGAAAAACTGCGAAGACTGAAAGATTAATTTAATATTCTAATGTCATATCGGTTATTAATGCATATAGATAATAACGCTTGAGAAGATTACTTATTCAACTCAATGGCCTGGTGTTATATGTTTTTGCCATGTCCATTATTTCAAACCAAATACCTTACTAAGTTTTTAAAAAACTTCGTCATCTATTCCCCATGCGAATTCATCACCCTTCTATCTCATCATAATCAATTGACGACGATACGCCTTTTCCGAAGTATTCTCAATTGTGTAATTTTAAAAAATTTGAAATTATAAATATTTTAGTATGGCTAGACATTTCGTATATCTACTAAGTAGTTATTGAGAAGAAAAACTATCAGATTTTCTAGACATAATTTGAATACATATGACCCGAATGTTAAAAAGGATTCGGATCTATAGGCATGTATTAGATGACTGTACTGATAAAAATTGTACAGGAGATTGCAACTCTAAAAATGTAGTTCTACAAAAGATTTTATACGAAGTTACCGTTCTATAAAAAAATAACTTCCTAAAAATTCTTCTTTCTTTGATATTAGCTAACTTTAGTCAACATAAACTTTATATTGCTAATCAAATAACCTAGTTGTTGATAAAACGCATCGTTTGTTTCACATTTTTTAACTGTTAGCCATACTAAATTATTTAAAATTGATTGAATCATTAGCAGAAGTAGAATTATCTGGCAATAAATTTGTGTTGATTAAAGTATCTTATAGGCTATATGCAATGAAGGAAGAATTATTTCACTTTAGATTTTTTTAAAATTAAATCTTACTAGAAAACGCAGTGACAAACATAAAACTTGCGACTTTGCAGATTTAATAAGCAATATAGTGAAAAGAAAAATTTATAAATCTAATTTAATAATTGCTTCATTCTAATTTTTATCTCCACCTCCTATAATTTGAAACCTTACTGTAATTATAAAGCAAAAGTTAATTTATAACAATTAGTATTAATTTATTGTGATATTAATTTTATTCAGTTCCTTAATTATTTTTTATTATTTTAAGAAGTACATACATACAAATTGGTAGCTATTTAATAATGGTATAGATCATATCAAGCAAAGTGTAATTATTATCATAGTTAAGCGTTGAATTTATTTTATAACATTTCAGTAAATGACACTCTAAGGTCATTCGTTAGAAGTTTCCTGTAAAATAAATAAACAATGTTACCATTATGTGTTTTATTCTCAACTTGATACGGCTTGAAATTATAATAACCCAAAAATCTCAGCCGAATTTCTTAATAGTTCTAAACACTGAACAGTAAAAACCCGTTTACACTAGTTGCACCCAGAGTTACATAAGTATACTTGTACAAAAGAATATTATGCATAATTGTAAGTTAAGACTGTTTACACTATCTCAGGCAGACCAAATAATTGGAATAAAGAACTAAAAAGAATATATTGTTAATAATGACTTTAAAAGTTACATTTAATTTTTAATGACAGCAAACTTATATGCTAGCAGGTTGTTATTCTAGCATCAAATGTTGTTGGGATGTTTAAATGTAGATTTAAAGTTCTAGACAAATCAGTACATGATAACCAACATCAGCTTATTACATTCTTAGATTAGAAATTGTTAGTTTTTGCTTCAGAACCAATTTAGGAATTTACATGATCCATATTTGGATGTATTTCGCTAATTTAGTACTTTGAAAAAATAAAAAAGGTGATAGTAAACTAAAACTCATTATCATTGCTTTTATATTCACAACTACATAATGCATTTTTATATTAATCTAGAAAACAACCTTCTCAATCTATAAATAAACACACCTATTTTTTAGTGCCAATAAACAAATAAACTTTATCACAAGCAGATTGTAGACATAAGTAAAACTGAGAAACAAGAAACAAAGTTTTTATTTATCTACATAGTATGCAATAACACATTTGATTACTAATTATACACTAACATATCTCCAAATGGTTTTATTCCTTGTAATCATCACCCAAGCGGTTCAACATTTCATCACCTGTCTGCCTGTTAATGCGGTGATATTTATTAATCATGGGTCTATAGTAGTAGGCTTTGTAATCTTGTCTTTCTGCCATTTTGCTAATTACATCCTTTTCTAATTGTCGGAGTTTCATTTTTTGAGCTTCTTCATCTATAAAGTGCATGAACTTCTCATAATCCTGCAATAAATACTTATTAATAACCATGTCCTTAAATCAACTATAATATTAAAATACTATAAAACAAATTCAGCCATGAAACATAAAAATTTAGATAAATACTTAAAAAGAGGGAGGAATATATATTTGTTTATAGAAAGTAAATTGGATTATTAAATAAATATATTGTAAACAAATAGATTTACAATATATTTACTATAAACCTATTTGTTTATTAACCACTATATTATGTCATTCATTCACAATTTCATTGACAATTTCTGAACTTACCTGCTGTGGATTGTTATGCATGTAACGAGCAATAAATCTGGTGATTGGGTGTCGGTGATATTCCCAATGCTTAGGTGTGTAGTCATCAGGGATGGGTGTCAATTGAGCAGGACCAATGAACACATTAGTGTAGAATATAATTGCGGTAACGGGAATAATTCCAACCATGAAATAGAAGTGCAACATGTCCTTGAACTTGTGCCATTGCCACCTAAAATAAGTATAGACATTTGTAAAAATTAATTAAACACTTTCGATCCAATAATAACGTTCTGTCAAACATATTGGTTAGATAATCAATCACCGTAATGAAACTTACCTGGAAGGCTGCATGGCCATAGTTTTATGCCCATGATCGCCATAAAGGCTTTTTCCTACGGAGAACTTCACATTTTGAACAATAAACGGGGTTTTAGTGTTAGATTTAAATAAATTAACACCAAAAGATCGACCTAGTGCACTCCAAGAGACCATTTTTGTGAAAATAATGGCAATTGACGTTTCATAATACGTATGACGTTAAACAAATGACACTTACAATATACGACAGATGATATTGTAACAAAGAACCATAGACTGTTAATATTATACACAACCTTATATGCCCGGAAAAGGTCGCTAGTTAAACCATAAAATATATTATTATAAAATATATATCAAAACAATAAGCCAAAATTTTCGATGACTTATTTGAATTGCTTTATCAATAGAATTTATTATTAGAAAAGGCCTGATAACTTAATAATAATTGATTTGATTCTAATTGTACCAATATTTTTTTAAATTTCAATCAATAAACAAAAAGATATTAGAATAGTAACGACAATTTTTTTTTAATTGCATGAAGACCAATTTAAGTTAAGACAAGTACAAGTTATTATTTCTTAATATTTATTTAAAAACCAGTACATATCACAGTTTTTTAGAATCTTGTGCCAAACATTTTATTTTTGAGGGCATTATGAATTTTTTAAACCATATAATAAACGAGCGAAAATTCACTTCATACTTACAGTGTATATATTTTCAAATTATAATTTCATAAGTATTTATGGCGACCTGTTGATAGCAGTGTAAAATATTTACATGCAAAAACTACATACGCAGATATGATAGTGATGAACTTTACTAGGTACCTACCAATGTATTGATTTTCTTTCTGAGCATGCTCCATGTTACGCGTCAGCCGATAAGCGCGATTCCACCCACTCGATATAATATTGTAATATAACAGTACAAAGCGCAGTAATTGTCATTAGCATTCACTTTAAAGTGCAGTTTTCACGCTAGTAAGTGCTGTTTTATTTTGTGAGTTTGTGCGGCAAACGAACAAAATGTTTGATCTGTATGCCTGAAATGGAAGAATTGTTACAAGACATATTCAAAGAATCTACTGGGCCAAAGTTAATACCACTGAAAAAATCATGTCAGGAAGCCTTAGGTAAATTAAAAGCTTATTTAATTTTTTATTTAAAATTTCATGTAAATTCAATGTTATTAAAACATATTGTAACGACTGTGATTGAATAAATCACACAGTTATTGATATTGTTTTTTAACATATTGTATTTTCTCCCTTACTGCGTCATAGGGTAGGTGCCGGCAGAGCTACCTACCATACACAATTCTTATCTTATTAGAAATCGAAGTTCCACAAAAATATATTTACATATTTTATTTGATGGCATATTTTGAATTATTTTCATATCCGATGGTAAAACTATAGTACTTCATAAGTCAACAAATATATTTGCTTCTATATCTATGAATACACATTTAGACCTACCATTTCTAAAACTTAATAATCAAATAAAAAGAAATAAATAAAAATTCCTGACATAATAATTATATTCATGCTTGCGATCTACATTCTCACCTATAAAATCTCGCCAATTTATCAAAACAATCATCGTACTAATTATGACAGATATTTCCATAGAAATTAATCGCAATGGTCATGAATGGCATTTGATTTCTGGCGTAATTAATGAATAATTGGAATGTCACAGTTCCTTTACTCATTTAGGTTCTAAGCGTGATAAAAGATGATGGCTATCAGAATTAGCAATGCTTCCAGAGCTACTATGTGCACAAGATGTCAACGGCCGGCGGGCGTCGTACGAGCTCAGGCGCGCGTGCTTGCAGCCCTTGCAGGTCGCGTTAGAGAGCAAGCGCCCCCGCCTAGTCGCATACGCTCTCCAGGGTTTTCATGTAAGATGCAGCATTTTTAAGCTATACCATGAAGTTCTTCAAAATCAGCCTAAGTAAGCTTTTGACATTTATTATGTATATATTTATTATTTTTTATTTATCAGTCAACTTGTAATTAAAAACTTGTAACGTATCTTGTTTTCATCTTTTAAATCTCGTTGTAAAACCTTTATAGAAAATTCTTCGCGACGACCGCTTCCATCGTGGCATAGAGCCGGAAGACGATTCACTATGGACGCCTTCTCAGTTGCTTTGCGCCACCTCTTCCGTTATGTACCAGCTACCAGATACTCAAGTAAGAATTCATAGATACTTTATAATATGTTCTGCAAGGGTTCGTGATGATAATAAATTAATAAGTGATCTTGAAAAAAAATAACTCAAAAAAACATATCATATTCAGAACACAGGATTCTAGTTTTATTTCATCTGTATCAGGTGCAAATCTTCCGTATGTACCTGTCATTGGCACTATCCCCGAGGCGGACTCTGAATGGCCGACTGAGTGTGTGGGCATGCGGGCGCTGCGGCGAAGCGGCAGGCGCAGCCCCGCACGTTGCTGCCGCTGCCCGCGCTGCTGCTGCTCAAGTGCTAAGAGCCTATTGCTCACAACTTGGTACGTCATTCTCAATTACAGTTTACAACATTTTTTCAAAGAGAACAATCCTAAATATAACTTTTGTATCTCCATATTCTATATGGACCCATAAAATTCATACACGAAAAAAAATACGGCTTTAAAACAAGATTATCTTTTGCATCGTTGTTTGCTAACAATTGTTCAACCAAAGCGATAAACATTAAAGGAGTATCTAATTTAGCAGGTATATTTCTTAACTACTTATGTCTTTAGACGAGGAATGCCAAGAGCTACTGTCGGAAGGTTCTCCAGTGGGCCGGAACCACATAGTGGCAGTTGGCTGCTACAGCGAAGTGATTCCTGTAATACAATACTTGTGCAGCCGTCTCGCTGAAACTCAGATGTACGTCTTCATGTTTCTCTATAACTTTTAATAAAGGTTTTTGATAAGAAAAATCTACTTATTTCCAAGACATTGTCAAGCGCACCAAATTAATGGAGAACCTACTCGTCGCTGTTTAACATGTTTGCAAAATTTCAAATTAAATTTTTGTGTCAATTGTGAAACTTCGCTACTAACATAAAGTTTTAATGAAAATGATAAGAAAACTAATAACTAAATATATCTATTTAAGTTTTATGACTGTGATTCTAATTCTAGGGTACCAAAACAAAATCCACTTGCACTATTCTTCTTGGATTCTCTATTGACGCTTATGTCAAGCCTATCAGAGCGAGTCAGCGGCAACTCGCACTTTACAACATTTCTCTGGCAGAAGTTCTGTCCATCGCTTATTTCCTTCTTAGGAACGCCAAGAGTGGACAAAAACATTAAATCTAGGTTTGTTATATAATTAAAATTTACCTTCGCCCTGGCTTTTAATATCTAGGTTTTGCTAATGAACCTAAGAATACTTAATTCCTCATTTACGAAATACTCAGATTCGCTTTAAATGATAAAGAATTCTTCAAATCTTTAGTCTTTCAATACTCTCCACTTACACACGAAATTAATTATGACGGAACTAAATCGAAATCCATTTTTTAGTTTAGAAGATGTAATTGGAGAGATAGTTTCATACTTTTTCAATAAGGCAATTTACATGTTTCCAATCATTAAATAGTGTTCTGCGTCAATATTAAATACATTTTTAATACTTATTCTGCTTTCAATGAATCTCTATTAAATGAAGCCAAGTATATTTAAATAAAACAAAATACTATAATCTTTTAGAGAACACGAAGGGCATTTAGTAGACGATTCTGGACGCGGTTCGGGAGCTTTAGTATGCGCTCCGAGCTTCAATAGCAAACAAGCTAAAACTATTTACAGGTAAGCTTTAAACATAAATAACAGCAAAAACATACAGCAATATGTCATTAAATGACAAATTTGTCTTTATTACCCTAGTTTTGGACTTATTATTTACCATAGGTGTAACTTTTCAGTATCGCTAACCAATTAGTGCGTCTCGTCGGTTCAACGTCAAATTTACGACCAGTATTAGAAGCGCTTTATCACAGGATGTTGCTCTATCCTCCAATACAACATCGGGTTGAACCACTGCGTAGCGTGCGAGAACTGTTGCAACACCCGAAGCGATTAACACAATTAGTGCTCTTGAAGAGAACCGACCCAGAAAGGCACAGTGATGATATGGCCATCATGAGATTGTAAGTGTTTTTAGTCATCCATAGACAGGTATGAGTTTCACTTGCTATGACATCATAAATTCAATGAATGTTGTCAACAAATGTATTTATATTATATATAAATGACTTCACGAGTATTCTACTCTTGATGAGAAAGATATGATTTTTAAATATTTTATTTTTTTCTGTGCAAATAAATAATTTAAACAATTCAATTTTATTCATTATCAATTATTCAATTATGTGTAAACGAGGATTCAAACTTTATTAGAATTATGGATGGCATAGAAGAATGCGGTCGCAGTGGCAATCCGGAGGTTGTAGCCGCCGCAGTAGAATGTGTGGTGGCCCTTTTAGACGCCTTGGAGAAACTCTGTTCTAATTCAGACGATTACATTAACTCAGACATGGCCGCACTGATCTTAGAACATTGGCCCAAGTTGCACGATGCTGATTACACCGGCCCATTAACTTATCAGACTTTAGCGAGACTGCCAAGTCCATATAGGTATGTCATATATTTTTTCCTAAATGCTGCTCTCGAGTGTCTGAAACACAATGTGTTGTAAAATTTTAAGTATTTACTGTTTTCAAAGACCAAGAGAATTCGAATTAGTTTAAATAATATAATATAGAATATCTATAAACAGTCATAAAATTATACTATATATTTCAATCGATTTTGTATCAACGTACTAAATATTGTGCCAAAGCCTGGGAATTAGGTAATTAAAGCATTGCATGTAATAGTATTATTTTATTTCAGAGATGTTGTAGCAGTTTTGCAGAGTAATGAAGCCAAAGAGAACGACTCTTCGGGTAAATCATTTTAACTTTTCAATCTTCTTTAATAAATGTTAAATGCTATAGTTTCCGTCAATCACAATTGTAACTTTACACAAAAAAAACTTAACTAGTACATTTTATAAGAAAACAATTATTACAATTATGTACTTTAGATACATCTGGCCCAGAAAATATCAGTTCAGGAAGTGAAGCTGAAGCCGACTCCGACGCAGACAACGTCTTCCTTCCCAGTCGAGCTAACAATCCCACTACGTGTACTAAACAGGATAATTTCAATGACAATGCTAAATCTATACCAAAGACATTAAATCTAGGCCGGTAAGAAATAAATTCCAAAGAATAGTTATGATCTTTTATATATTGATAATAATTTATCACCCAGCAACAAAAGTATTTATAGGAGTACAACATCTTCGGAGGTTCTAAAAACCACAACTACAGGAATTAGAAATTAAAATATGAATATTTTTATGGATACATAAAACTAATGAACAACATAAGATACATAATAATGCAAATTAAAAATAAATTCATAATTTTGTAGATGCACAATAACCGAATGCAATGTGGATCTAGAAAGACACAACGCAAGACAATTTGTCAAGACGCTTCAAAATTCGCTTCTTCCGAAAATTAACAGTCTTAGGACTTGTATTGAGGTAATTTTTAATAAAAAATCTTAATATAATAGTTTCAATAATAGTTAAATAATATCTGTTAAATATTATTGATTTATTTAAATGTTCCACTATTAAACTATATCTTTACTTTTTTTTAAACATTCAAATACTCATACACTGAAATCTTTATGAGTTTGCCAGTACTTCAGGACTTTTTCTTTTATACATAGTAATTATTAACCCTGAGGGAAATTTCAACATACGTTTATTACGAAAATTATATTCTTACATTACAGTAGTCTAAATAGAACCTTCCTAAAGTTTAATGAAACCTTCAAATGTTCCCAGATTATTTATTTCTATAGTTGTGGATAACCACTGCTCAGAATATAATTTCTTACTAACGAAATATCTTTTAAAATGTAATAAATATCTAGATTAATTTCTCTAAATCGAAAGCATCAAAACTGATATTTCTTATATAAACTGTGATACCAATAAGTATACACTTTAATTTTACGTATCAATACGTAAAATTAAAGTGTATGTATCTCTTATTTCATCATCGACTCCTAAACAGTGTTTTTACAAGGTCGATGCGGTGGAACCCGCGGTCAGCAATTTCTCATATAAAAGTCTTTGTTTTGGAAAATTTGTTATATCAGGTGGATGAGGCGATGCAAGAGTTCGCTTCTAAGTGTTGTCAGCATAACGCAGCGCAGCCTCCGGCCACTGCGTGCATCATGAATGCAGATGGAGTTTACCTTGCCACTTACGCTGCTCTATTGCTAACCCTCAAACAGAAAAGGAGTAAATACTATGTAGATTTTAGCGTAAGTATACTTTTAACTTTAATTAAACTTTTTAATGATTAGTAAGTATGTAATTGAGTACTTAATCCTTTTACTTACAAACAGACATAGGTATTTATTTTTCCACTTATTTACGTAAATACCTATATGTTATTCCAGATAAAAATTTCATTTTATAAATCATGTATTTATCAAATATGAGGTAATTTTATTATTAGTCAGATGTCACTTATTTCTTGCTTTTCCTAAAAATTAATTTAGTTCGAGTTGTTATCTAATGATACAGAAGATCCCACTTCCCCTGACGGAGGATGAATTTGTCGAAGATGTACAAGGCAGCGGAGTCTTGGTATATTTATCAGCCACTTGGCTACGAGAGCTGTATCAACAAGTGGTAGCTACAGATCTTTTGAAGGACGTACAATCTTCTGATCATCCTCTTATACATTTACTATCCGGTAAGTTACGGTTTTATAAAAACTTATATAGTAACAAATAAATTATATTCAAAGTTAAATTTAATAGCGCAAAGTTTTGCGACTAAACTTCACTATA
>JAOSYY010024932.1:0-11058 GCA_025727935.1 Hebomoia glaucippe | reverse complement strand
AAAATTTCACGAAAATCGGTCGAGCCGTTTCGGAGGAGTAGAATTACAAACACCGTGACACGAGAATTTTATATATTGGATTATACCATTATACAAGCGAACATTATGCTATATACCCGTTATGTATTTTTTTACAACATCCTGTAACATACAGTGACATAAACAATTTAATATCATAGAGTAAAGTTATTTGCAAACAGTGATTCCTCTAAAACATTATAATTATTCTGACTATGGTGACAAAAATAATTGTATTGCTAATTCCATACTCCTTCCAATAGTTAAATACGCGAACACATAAGCGTATTATAATAACAGTATGATACATAAATAATTGAAATAAATTTCATATACTTAGTACACATCGTATCAGTACAAAATATTATAACGTCACGAATCTCTTAATAAATAAGTTGTGACCTACTTACAAATTGCTCTTGTGGCATTAATAATTAATGTACGTTTTAATTAATTTAATAAATAATGATTCGTGGTAATAACAATTATGTTATTATCATTATGATTTCGCTAGTAAATTATGGCATTTTACATATCATGTACTAGTGATCCATCCATCTTCGCACGCGTAGCCAGAACATCTTAGAGAAAAAAAAATTCGGTTTTGTGATTTTGCATTTTATTCTGGACAAACACTGTGAAACCATATTTTTATGTAAATAAAATATAGAGCAATATCTGTTGAAGAGAGCTTTCTATTTGCTGTTCTATTTCCTTTAGCCTCACAATTACAATATTCCACAGATATCTTACAGTAAAGATATTAATTATGTTTCAAAATGCGAAGCTGTATGTAATTCGAAAATTGAGCAGACTTCCGAGAGCTCAGCCAACCTAACCTATATTCAGTTACTAAATATACTAGTGCAGTTATACCAGTGTTGCCAACTGCTAAGAAAATGCACGAATTCAACGTAATGCTAAGAAATATGGTTACCTGCTAACATGCGTCACAGATAATAATAGCTGAGCTGTTTTTATTCTACGGTACACACAAAACTCATTCGATTGCAGGTGATCCAGACATTAATTATTCAATAATGCGCTGACCTACTTAGTTTTATTAGCATAAGGTTAGATTCACAGACGAGACGAAACTGACATTACTTCACGACTCTCTAGGAACTAGAATAGAATTTAGATATTCTGTAACCAATTTAAAATTCTAAAATTACGGTCCTATATTTAATATTAGGCGTCCGTTTACGTTAGTTTCCCTCTCAAAGCCTGTAGTGTATTTCATACGAACTGTCAAACTTGAGAAGTTTAAATAGTCTTGAAGCCTTAAGAAGTTTTCCAATTTTCATAATTTTACTTTCATAAAAACCTAATATTTACTTATAAATGTGAAGGACCTCGCTAGTCGTTCTCAAGTTATGGCGTGATGGTAAATAAGGATTAATTTATATTTATAGACAGCAAAGGGAATTTATCGCTGGATTACAAATAATTGGGAAAGCATCATCGTTATAAGTGTCCCTTTGGCGACTTAAACACCATGCTCAATGGCAAACACGCCCCTACCACCATTTACAAGTTTATCTCGACTCGATAGCTAATTGAACCATTGTTACAAACGGAACACCGGACATATTGTTATCTCACCATTCTATCGTCTAACCATACACGATGATCCCTCTACTCCTATCAAACCTTCGTGTATGGTCTTAAATTGTTTGTAAATGGAAGCGGTATCAGGGGTCAACTTTAAACGGTCCCCTGGCTATACTGCCACGTAGTAATGTTATGTTGTCTTTGTAAACGTTCGGCTATGAACGAAATTCTTCGTTATTTCCGACCTGTGGTGTGTTACTGTTTATGTGATACAGGCAGTTGGTGCCTTTGTTACGAATATTGCAATATGTAACAATATGTTAGTGGTATTGTGGATTGTTTTAATAAAACTGTTGCAAAAGTTTGTATCGCCTAAAGTATTCAGTTTTAGTAAAGTCAGTCTCTTATAAACAATACGATACAAAAATACCTTCAAATCTAAATATAGCCGTTTATATAAGATTATAATTTATTTTTTGTTTATTCTTCAACTTCAACTTTCAACTTTCAACTTCAAGACCTTATTTTATTTTTCTCTCTATTATTCGGAAATTCATAGACTGAAATCGAAACGCGCGTAGCACTTCATGACTTTTCCATCTACGATTTTTCCATATATATTGTGTTGAAATTTTAAGCTTGGTAGAGGCCTTCCATCGCAGTGGTGTATCGAGAAAGATTAAATAAATATTATGAGACCTATTTCTCTTCAGTTCTTTGAAAAATCATAAAATAATAATTTTTAAAATTAAAATAATCCTAATTATAATTTACTTAGGAAATGACCTTTGTATACAAATATCTTAATATAATGTATTGGCTAAAAAGGCTACTTGTAATAAAGTTGATGTTTCATAATAGAATGCGTAAAATCCAATAACGGATATGAAAATTCTCATTAAATAATTTGCCGGACAAGTTTGTGACAGCTAAAAAGGAAAGAGGACTTGAGCCTGCAAAAAATGCCGTTTAATAGGACGAGTAGGGATTAGTTCAGACTCGGCGTAGGGATATTGAAAAAGATTTTCGTTTTAAATAAAATATTTTAAAATCCAGTAGAATGTGATATTGTTAACTTGCTTCTAAAAGTATTGAACAAACCGTAAAGGTACAAGTCTAGCTTCAGATTTTATTGAGCTTTATTTCTATGGTTTTCAAGAAAAATATAAAGTACCCACTCTAACAAATTCCCAAGCGACCGACGCGACTTCTTGAACCATTTACCTTCTCACAAATGAGCTTCGTGTATGTATGTATGTTGCGTCATGTATTCTACGTACAGAGTCGTTTGCAGTCCAGTACAGCTCACGTACTTAATTATTGACCCTCATTCAATACCAAATGCTATACCAAGTCTACCGAGTTTCTCTATATACAAGAGAAGTAATCTGAAATTGACTGCTTTCTTCAATTTCTCTGATAGGAATACTGAATATAACTTTTTTTACCTATTTATATTAATGGTATTTCGAAACGCAAAAATCGGAAACTAAAATGCTCAATTACATTTCTACATCATTACACCTGCGGGAACTCGCTTTTTGTTAAAAGAAACGGAAAGGTGATAAGATTAATGGGACTAAAACATTGAAATGGTAGATAATTTGGATCAAAAATTTTAGTAACTTTTCCCGCGGTATTTTGTTTGTGATATATGACTCAAATGATGGTCGTTACCGCTGTTTCAAAAGATCGTGATAGACCTTTAATAGGAGTATGGTGAAGGCTTAGCGATGTCATGTATAAAGTCATAGCAGGCCACGCTTTTTGTCATATGTCTGTCATGTACGATAATTGAAAAAAGTCTTTTGATTTCAACTTTGCGTTGCATTTTATTGAATTCTTTGACAACGTGCTTAAACGTAATCTAGAGGCACAAATGAATGAAGCGAGCTGGTAATTTGAAAAACTGTTCAACGAGAACAATCTTCACTTGTTAATAATTGGCAAAAGGAGCAAAGGTTGAAGGAGTTCGTTATAGGAGAAATAAGGCTGCTTGCATAATGTCGAAATTACATGTATTACAAATCGGAAAATTTTAATGATACTTTCTTAACACTAGACGTACCATGTATGAATAGATTTCAATATAACCTAAGAATTGTTTTTAATATTTGATTTATTTAAAAAATCTCTGCCAATTTTAATCTTTCAAAAAATAGACGCTGAACTGGTGGTAATCCACTCTTAAAAACCCAATGGTATGTTAAAATAATAAAAAAAGTTTACAGAAACTGTACTGTATCTGTTCGGAATTCTAGAAAAATTACTGAGTTGACATTGTATTATTTAAAAATTAATAACTCACTTGACTAACGTACCTCCTACTGCCAACTGACCTACAGTCTGTGAGAGGCTCTTGTAACAGCATCGTAAATAATTATCACTAATAACTTTTATTGCAGATAGATAGTGCTTTGCATGTAGTGTAGGAGGTGTGTTAAATGTTGACATTATATAGCATCAAGTAAACAAATACTTTGCATCATTGTAGACGCGGCGTTAGTTGAAGTTTAAAAAAAACAATGTCATCAATATCAGTGTAAGCTCGGTTTGCATCGGTGCTTTTGTAAACGTACCTTTAGCCAAGCTGCACAAGTGTGCACAAAGAAATGTTCAGACAAATTAAACGCAGCTGTGAAGTCTACACGACTTGATTAGCGCACAGTTAGATTTATTATTAAGCGTTAATTATGAGAAGGGCTCTCAAAAGATCAAAGATTCGATATAAAAATAAACTACGGATAAAATGTATCAGATTTCTCGTTTAAGGCGGATTCGTTATTAATATTTGATGATATTATAATTCGTGGAAGATGTCTTTATTATTTTATTGCATGTTTTTCGCTGTTTAGGAGACTTCCTGCTTCTATGTATATCTTTTTTATGATGGTGGCTAACTGTCGAGCTTGAAGATCACTGGATGGTAGGAGTTATTACAGTCAAAACTATTACTTTTAATATTCGAGGATTCGAAATATTCATAGACAAGACGAAACATGCGTTATTACGTGCATTACCGGTTTATAAATAATAATATAATTATTTAATAATGTGTTATTTTATCATACTTTTGTATAAGGAAATGCTTTACCAATTATCTTGAGATGGTTTTAAGTTGACACTCGTTTTAACTTCCGGTGATTAAATTGCAGCAAAAATATATTGTGTTAAGATAGCTTATCTAATGACAACACGCTATGAATTACTTTTATCAGTTAACTAATGTTTCATCAGCGCTAGTAATAATATGTGAGTTTTATAAGAATCTAAATAATATAAAGAAATAACCAAAAATGTATTTGAGAACCATTTCGAATTTATCGATATAAAAAATCATTTCAATATAACCTTTAGAAACTGTATATAAGATCCTTCGTATAGAATTTTATGAGAAGTGAAATGGAGGATTTTTACACCTTGGTTTAAATTATTGGACTTTTAGTAAGGTTCCAAAGGTTTTTTCTTGGAAATAAACCATAGCCTATAGCCTTTCCAAATAAATGTACTAGCCAATACTGAAATAATTATTCAAATCCGACCATCGGTTCCCGAGATTAGCGCGTTCAAACAAACTCTTCAGCTTTATAATATTAGTATAGATTAATGACTCTACTTTTACTAATATCTATCATTCAAATACTATAATTGATCCCAAGCATATGTATACTTTATATTTTTAAATTTAAATTTATTTTATAACCGTTAAGCTCTAGTATATTAAGTTTTGAGTACACATAAATTGGATACGTCGGAAATGCGACAGCAGTTCAGTTTTTCGTTGTAAATCTGTTTGAGATGGGTTTGATACAGAAGGTCCTTGTAACATAGATTATGTGAGACATATTATTCAACATGCATCAAAAATTTTTTGTTTGCCGCCTCTGTGGTTTAGTGGTTGGCATGATAATTAGTACCAGAATTCGTGCAGACAATTTCCTGGAGGAAAACAGATTAAAAACAGCTCGCTTTTTTCCAAACACCTAATAAAATCATTATCAGTCTACGACTTCCTTTTTGGTATGAATTAGACGTATTTATAAAATTACCCTTGAAAGTCTTAATAATTTCTTTCATATATAAATCTTGTACTTATAATAAAGACTACAAGAAACAAAGCCAAATTGATCAATCAGTTCACAAATGATAGTTTTGTATACTTGTGGCTCTGTCTTTCGTTGTTTATATAATAATGCTAAAAGCTTAAAGTAAATTACATTATACCTTAATATATATTTCTTTGTCCATGTGTTTGTCACAAAACTCCCCCAAACAACTGGACCGATTATCATTAATTTTTTTGTGCGTATTTAAGGGAAATTCAAGAATGTTTTGATTCTACTATCACGGTGTTTGATTTGAACGATTGTCGTGAAAATTTTATGCATATCGATTAAGTCTGCGAATTGGTCAACATATATTCATCCCTAAAATGTTAAGGTTTTTTTTTTTAATTTTTAGACAATATCTTTTGTTTTTGTATTTTTATGATACAGCATAAACACATACAACGCCAATCTTGACCCCTCTACAATCACCTCCTATTTAATCGCGATATATTTTTGTGCCAAAACAGTTTTGCTGGGTTAGCCAGTATTACTAAGTATATGCATGTATAACATCTAGAAACTATCTCTAAATTCAGAACTGTATTAATTTCCTTCAATAGTGCACTAAAATTGGCGTTCACGAAGTCTGTTATTAATTGATGACATACAGTGACAGTTTAAGTTGAGAATGCAGTTGGAAACAGTAGAATGAGACTGCGTCTAATTGACATAAAACCTATTTCATACGTGAGTGAGCCAGCGACGAGATAAATTCGTTGTGTATGACGTTTATAATGTTTAAGATCTTTTTTGTCGTCTTAACTTGCTCTGTTGTGTCACAATACGTGTAAAGTACCTTAAAATGAGGAACTGTAAGAAATTGACGTATTACAAAAACCTTATCATAATCGTAGTCTGAACAGATGTTCAAAACATTTTTTGATATCAGTCAATAATTTTGATAATTTATTAAAGAAAAAATCATTAGATTATCTCAAAGATACCAAATTATACTAAAATTTAAGAAACTGTATTACGTTGCAACGGAATATAATTAAAACTGAATAAAAATTTAATTTTGTCTGAAAATTCGTCATGTTTTGTAGTCACAGTAATCTTATTTACCGTTCAGAAGATTGCCTTTAAAAATTCTTGTCAGCTACCCATGACGTTACATAGTCGTAAGTTTACATTTATTTCGGGGACCAAAGGTTGGCATCCTCTGTTCCGAAGGCCTACATATTGGATTTCTCACGCGATAAATGAAGATTTATTCATGACGACAAGTACAATAGAAATGTAGTGAGTCAGCGGGGCGCAGTGTGTTTTAATCACTTAAGTCATTACTATGCTGTGTCTATTATTGTTACTATGATTTATGTCTTTATAAACGCAGTTGGATTGGAATTACAAGCTTTACACTTCTAACAGTATTATTAATACAATATACTTCGAACACTTGTTGTACGGGCATTTGTTTAGAATTAAACTTTATTATCTGTAGTCATGATTTAATATTAAAGAAATAAGTAATAGGTGGATATTTCTGATCCATATCTGATATTTTATATAAAAAAATCCAGAAAAAATGTATGTAAATTTAAAAAATTCAAGTAATCATTTTATTTATTTGAACCCTTTAATCACGCTTAAATTCGTTTCAATTTTAAATACATCTCGTTAATCGCTTTTTATACTAGAGTAAATACCCAGGAAAAGTCTCGTTTCAATTTTCAATATTAACGAATGCATGAGCAAAATATCTATTCTGTTATTCTTTCAACATTCAGAAACTTGCGTTTTTAGACGTTCAAAAATGTTCTCACGGAAAACAATGCAAATCAGAGTCCCTTTGTAAGCCTCCGTTCTGTTGTGACGTTACTATTTCAATCTGTCGACTTTGGGTATCGTCTTGCTGAGAAAATTTCTTACTGCCTCCGGAGAATCGCCGTTTGAATACAGGCTGTTTGAGAATTTTCTACGAAAATAATTATTTAGCTACATTACCGTTCCATCATTCTGTGTGTTATAATAATATTTTATAGCAATTTGCACGTCAACGCTAGATGAAAACGATTTTTAAAATAATTCCTAAGGCTGTTTTATCAAAGATGTTACGATGTGCCGTACTCTAATCTGTAATTTAAACGTAGATCAATCAATTACCTAATGCTCTAAATAGTACGTAAAAATAAACATGTCGATTGCACATTATTGAATATTTAATAATATCATACCAATCAACTAGTAAACTTTATGTTCCATCTATAGATAATACAATAAAAAAATTATCAGTATGTTTTTCGAAATAAAAATGTAGCCGAACTCTCAAACTCACTAAACCTTTATAGAATATTTAATTTAAATCCGACAGTCGCGTAGACATTAAAAAATTTCAAACTAAAAAATCTTCTTAAACCAAGATAAACGTTAAACTACTTTAGTAACATAACAGCCTGTATAAGAAAATCCCCAATGCAAATGTTCAATTCGCGTCGCAAGCGTATTTGGAGGGTCTTAGATGTGTTGCAAATAGGATATAAGGGCATGTATGGAGCCCGGGGATTTAGTATACACTAGCTTCCATTAGCGACTGAATAAAACCGTGTGCTTATGAAACTAGTCACATTCAGATACAAGAGTATTAAATGCGACTCCACTGACGTCATTTAAATGATTGGACCGCAAGCATCTGTGAATGTTCGTAATGTTACTTACGTATTAATATTTCGTTGGAAGGAATACTGTGCGAACGGTGGGAGTGTCGGAAAGTTGGAGAGGTTTTTGGATAATTCATAATAGTACTTTGAGAGCCTGTGCTCGTCAGCAAACTATGGAAAGAGGCATCTCCAAATAACTGGTCAGCGGTAGATGAAATGTATAAAAAAGAAATTAAGGAACTGTGTTTTAATAATCTGTAAATGTAACCTGGAAAGTTGCGCGATTGATAAATTCTTCAGTAAAATTTATTTATTATTATCCGTTATAGCATCTCAACTGACATTGGTATTAGTTTTTGTCTATAATAATCTGTTTACAATGTTTTAATCCAACTAATAAACATTTAAATTTTATGCAAATCAATCCATCCGTTTATGTGAGAACAAGCAAACGTTCAATCTTTGACGTCATATTAGTGTTGATATTAAATAATTATTGTAATATTTCAATGTGGAAGATATAAATATATTTTCACATACTTTATCATTCGAGAATACAGATTAAAGTAAGCTTAAGCCATATTCAATATTTCTGCTCGTAAATAAATATTTTATTATAATTAAACCGAACCGTCAGAACTGTTACGAATAAAATTCACCGGAATTTATAGCAATAACATGAAAGAATATCTTAATTATTGACTAAGAATTCTTGATTTTTTAGAAAATTTTAACAGACACACTTTTATAGATACAAAATTGAATAGAATTTATATGATTACTAGCTGTCCCCGCAAACGTCGTTTTGCCGCATAATAATAGGGGTTTATATGCTGTATCTTAATAAAATGAAAAAAAAAAATTCGTCCAAAAATTAAAAAAAAAATTTAAGGGTGAACAACCCTTATCACTTCGGGGGATGAAAAATAGATGTTGGCCGATTCTCAGGTCTACTGAATAACTATATAAATTTTCATAAGGTTCGGTAGAACCGTTTCGGAGGAGTTCAAGTTCGAACATCGTGACACGAGAATTTTATATATTAGATATTGTCTAAGTCTAAAAAAGTGTCAATCATTTAATTTCAACGATACTTTAGTTCTATAGAATTTTATCGAAAATATCGTTATCTGTGTCTAAGAAATTATTGTCTATGAAGTACATAATGAAACAATACATAAATCAATCACAAAAACTACACTCGAAGCTTATGCAACGATCATCGAACCTTTACACGTAATAATCTTATTAGAAAGTAGAACCTTAAGAACGCAATCTTCCGTCGAATTATCGCGACCTGATAGAGCCCTATACGTTTTTCGTTATTGATATCCCGATACAAGCCCGTATTGTCGCGTTGATATCTCCCACCTAATGGCCTGTCGGGAGCACGCCACCATTGTTTTCATATAGATAATTACCTGTCCCTCATACGAACAGTCAGTTATTAATTGATCACTATTATACACAGCTTCTACCATTTTTGGGCGTATTCTGTTTTCTTTTACTAAAATTTCAATAATATTACGCAGTTCTCGTATAAATATGTAGTTTTAAATTAAAATATATTCTTATATGTTCCAAATGTAGTTTAAGATGTATTTTTTAAGTGAAAATGGTAAGTTCGTTTAGCATCCGGAAGTTCACAAATAGAATTCATTAGGAACTTGAACATCTTATCATTGTAGAGGTTTCTGGATAAATACTTCAAAGTTCAAGTATTATAACAATGAAACTACCAGACATAAGAATAACATTCTTATAAAAAATGTAGAAGATTCAATACAAACATGCTTACACACCACTCAGAAATAAAAATTGCGACACGTAAGTTTAGGTCACGATTTTCGCTTACTAGACAAACGATATATAGACTTTGACACACACACACACACACACACACACACATATATATGTGTGTGTGTGTATATATTCGTATTGATATAAGTTTGGTGCTTACTATGTTGTATTCCATATTATACAGAGTGTTACGGGACCGCTCCCTAAACCGAAAAAAACATGATAGTACTAATGACACCTTTGATACAGACAGAAAAAAACGATTCTGATTAAAAAAAAAAATTAAAACCTTTTATTAGAATTATGTACTCTCCATAATGTTAGTACAGCTAAATGAAACAAGTTTCATAAAAAATACATTATTAAAGGAACCAGCAATGCAGCATAAAAGCAGCTGGACAAACATAGTGGAGCGAAATAACGCTAATAAAATGTTTAAAAAGTATGATTTCTTTTTAGTCAGTATCGATTTTTTTTTGTAGCATCATCAAAGGTGTCATGAGTACTATCTGTCTTCCTTTTCGGGAGTGGCACCGTAACACCCGTTATATGCAATAATTTATACATATATAAATCTGTAGAAATCGCGTGTATAAATATTAAATGAATATATGCAAAAATAATGTGATGGACAACTGGAAGTGGTGGACAAAATCGATATGAACGTGATCGAAGCTGCGGGCAAAAGCTTACGATTACGACGTCTGTCCCAAATCGACTTATAAATAAGTAACTTTCTGTGTATACTATATGTATAATTTAAAATATTTGTGTGCAGCTATCTTATGTCAAACTTGACGTCCTTGGTATTAAAATAAAAATCAAGGGACACCCGGATGGAACGAAGTTCCTTTCGATTAATTACTGAAGGAATTGTAATAAAATTTTATTTTTTTTAAGTAATAATAATATTTTTTTTATTATTAACAAATATAATGTTATATAAACTTAATCAGTAGGCTCAATTTTCGTAATAA